>CANXYC010050574.1:0-10827 GCA_948193065.1 Aleurites moluccanus
CTTTCCATCCGCAAACAGATGGGCAATCGGAGAGGACCATCCAAACTCTAGAAGACATGTTGAGGATGTGTATTCTAGACTTTGGAGGGAATTGGGATGCTCACTTGCCATTGATTGAATTTGCCTACAACAACAGTTATCACTCCATGATTCAGATGTCTCCTTATGAAGCTTTATATGAAAGAAAATGTAGATCTCCCTTGTGTTGGGATGAAGTTGGAGAAAAACATATTGAAGGACTGGAATTAATAAGGTATACTTCAGAGAAGGTTCCATTGATTCGAAAAAGATTGAAGACAGCTTTCAGTCGCCAAAAGAATTATGCCGATCTGAAGAGAAAGGATCTTCAGTTTTCCATTGGAGATCTTGTGTTTCTAAAGGTCTCTCCAATGAAGGGAGTTTTACGGTTTGGCAAAAGAGGCAAGCTGTCTCCAAGATTTATTGGACCTTTTGAGATATTGAGTAAGGTTGGGGAGGTTTCCTACAAGTTGGCTTTGCCTCCTAGCATGGATAAGGTGCATTCGGTATTCCATGTATCGATACTTCGGAAGTATTTTGCCGATCTTTCTCATGTGTTGCAAGTACCGAAAGTGGATCTCCAACCAGATTTGTCATATGAAGAGATCCCAATTTCTATTGTAGATCGAATAGTTAAGAAACTAAGGAACAAGGAGATACCAATGGTTAAGGTTTTGTAGAGAAACCAAGCCATGGAAGAGTGTACATGGGAGAGTGAGCAAAGCATGCAAGATAAATATCCCCATTTATTTGAGGCTTGAGGCAGATTAGTATAAATTTGAGGATGAATTTATTTAAGGGAGGAAGAATGTAATATATTTCAATTTTGTTGTATTTTTATTAAATTGTATGTTTGGAGAATTAATTAATTTCAAATATGAATGTTTGAGAATTCTAGAATTTCTGATTTTTCAGTTGTAGGAAATTTTGATGGTTAATTGCATATTCTTAGAGAAATAATTTGGTAAAATGTAAAACATGAAAGTTATGAGTTTATGTCTTAACTGAAATTCTGTAAAATGGCTTGGCAGAATTCTGTGTATGTGATGAGTTATCCCTCATTAAGTAGGACTGGTCTGGGTTAATGTGTTTGCTGGAAAATCTGAGTCTGTTTGAATTTACTGGGAATGACTGAGATAGATTGAGTCAAATGTGTAAACATGAAAAATGTTCCTTTGTGTGTTGTGATGTTGACTGTAAAATTTTAGAATTTTTAGATAAGTATACCCAGTGGAGAGTGGATTATATCAGACCTTTTCGGATGGATCTTAAGGTAGTAAGTCTAAGTGATTTTGGAGAGTCACCATGGTCAGTGTAGTTGTCTTTATGATTTGAATTTTTGATATGTTGAGCCTCTGTATGTCTATTTTAAATGGCAAAAAGAATTAGTACGTTTGGATATTTGTAACTCATTTGCGAGCTGGTTAAGTGTAAATTGTTCAGGCAAGGTTTCAACTTAGCAGAGTCTTGGTATGGCGAGCCGGCAAAATGCGAAGTGGCATTTTGTGAGCTGGCAATACGAAGTGGTAAAATGGCGAGGTGAGATTGCCGAAGTGGCAATTGGCAAAGAGGCATATGCGAGGTGGCATGTGCGAAGAGGAAAGGCGAAGAGGATTTGGCGAAGAGGATTTGGCGAAGAGGATTGGCCAAGAGGATTTGGCGAAGAGGTTTGGCCAAGAGGATTTGGCGAAGAGGTTTGGCCAAGAGGAAAGGCGAGGTGGCATTATGTGAAGAGGCATTATACGAAGAGGTATTATGCGAATAGGGAATGTGCGAAGAGGTAATCCGCGAGCAAGATTTGGCGAAAAGGGAGATAGGCAAAGTGAATTGGTGAAGAGGCATTGCCGAGGTGGCATCTGCGAGGAAGAGTTCCCGAAGAAAAACTCGAGAGGAGAGTTTGGCGAGGCAGCATATACGAGGTGACATATGCGAGCTGGAATAGCGAAGTGGCATTGCCGGATCGATTTGGCGAGTTGGGAAGTGCGAGCTGGGAAGTGCGAAGTGGGATTGGCAAGCTGGCAAGCTTGTTTTCTGGGGCAGTGGTCTATTTAACCCCAGTAACTCAGTAGCGTTTTTCACGATTTTTCCTTCCTTCTTTCTTTGTTAAATTCAGTCTTTTCTCAGATTAGTTCCATTTTATTTTTTAAGGCATTAATACTCAAATTAATGCATTAGACTTCTAGATTATTCTATATTAAGGCAGAAATCATCAGATTTGAGTAAGAAATTTCAGGAATTTCAGTGTTAAGGAAAATAAGGTAAATTTTCTTCCAAAGTTATTTTCTTTAGATTTATTTAAGTCTATGGGTTAAAATAATTAATATTTGGTATATAGAATTTATTGCAAGTAATCTTAAGTCATTAATGGTAATTAATGTGGGAGAAATCAGAATTTTAGGACTGTCATGAATAGTGGCATGAACAGTAAATCCGAATTAAATGCAGATTTTTCTTTAAGAGATAAATAAAATTATTGTTGGGAATTAAGAATAGAGACTCTAAGATGGTTAATTATTCAGAAATCATATTAAATAGTATTGATTTGGAGAAAACCCTAATTTTGAATATTTGAAAAAATTCTTAGGAGGAGAAACTCAAATTAATTGAGGAATTAGAGTTGAGCAGATTGCTAAAGAGAAATTTTAGAGAAATTTGTGTAAGAGGTAAGTATGAACATCTTATTTGATTATCATTCTTTGAAATTAATATGACCAAGTATTCTTATATTTGTTCATCTATATTTATATATATATTTGTATAATGTGAATGACTTGATCAACCTTTTTGGATCAAGTTCATATGCTTCTTGTTTGTTTAAACCGATTTGAATGATGATATATGATGATGGTCTTGCGACCAATATGCTTCTTGTGAGATTGAAACCCCATGACCCCATGTATAGAACGCTCTTCCCAATGAGAGTAAATTCATTGGTCCATTATGCACTTTGGGAGCCCAGCTGATAGGGTTTTATCAGTGTTTCACCTAGAGGGGACCATGAGCTCTAGGCGTATGCCTGGCCAAGCATGCATTCACGTTGAAGTAGCAAGGCTACTGATACGTATGTTATGACATGAGATCGATTCTATCATATGAGATTTGATAATACCATTCTTTGTGGGCATTTTATATTCTAAATACGAACCATGATTCAATTTGTGATATGATTTGATATTGCCAAATTATTATGAGTACCCTTGTTCCTTCAAGTAAAGCTTATGATTCTTTCATACCTATATGTATAAATATTTTTTCATGACCATGCTTCGATATTCAGATTTCTTGATTTATAATGTTCATATCTTACTGAGTTGAAGGCTCACTCCTCTTCTGTGGATTTCAGGTGATAGCATAGCTCGTGAAGGAGCTAATAGAGAAGATCCAGCTTCTTGATCCATTCTTCTAAAAAGCTTCATTGTAATAATTTTTGAGATATTTTGTATGTTCATTAATTGGTACTATGGCATGATATGTATTTGGGAGTATATTATAGAGCTCCGTAGTCAGTCATTGAGGATACCAGTATTTTGATGTATGAATTATTACCTTATGGGTACTTTTGTTCCTTAGTGATGTAAGATGCATCTTTTGATCATTAAGGAACAAGAGAAAGTTATGAAATGATAATGGTAAAGATATGATTGATGTTTAATTGAATGTATAGAAATGATTATTGTATGATATATATAATGTTGTAATTAATATAATTGTGTATGAGATTCATGATATGTGAGTTCTACGGGTTTATGGTGGCCTTAAACCTACCCTTGCCCTAGGACCGTTGCACCACTGGAGTTGGGGTGTGAAAAGAAGTTAGAGGAGGGTTGAGATTAAGGTTTTGGGGCAATAAGGAGAAGATTTTGAGAGAAATGAGAGGAATTAGAGGAGCTAGGATTGGTGGGTTGGGCTTTAATTATAGGAGGTATCGTTGGTATAGTGGCGTTATCAATAGTTTGGTCTTATGAAGAACCATCCAAGAGGCTTTTTCCTTTTGAGGTTAAATTATATGTTTTTGTAGCAATTGAATGCTTTTCTGGTTAGATGAAGAAAAAGATGAATCGAAATGAGAGTTTTGATTTATTGATTTTGAAGATCTTGAGGAGGAATTTGAGAAATTGAGTTAGGATTCTTAAAATAACAATAAGGGGAGAGGCCAAAGTCAAAAATGGTGTTTTTTTGTGTTTTTTCTTTTTTAATTTCTGTTTTTTTTTCATTTTCCATGTCATCAAAGATCATCCTACTTAATATTTTAATTCCCCTTCACATGCTTTTATTGCGCATATGGCCAATGAGGATGAAACACAATAAAAAAAGGACTTGATGTATTGAAAAATAAAAATTGAAGGGCTTAATCGATAAAATATGAACTATAAGAACTTTTAGCTTAAAATAGAAAAAATCAAGGGTATGAGGATTTTTTTTCTTGTAATTGATCGAACTTGATGCTATCAAAATTTGAAATTGCAAAAAAAATAATAACTTTCAATTTGTATTATAACAGTGGGCATGGTATAAGATTAGCGTTGATAAATCACATATATCTAAATCGCCATAATTTAGTTTTTGTATTATTATTTAGTTGAAAATGTAAAGATAAATATGCCATTCTTTTTTTTTAATGATCAAGTAGTATTCAAATTCACTTAATCTGACTAATCTAAGTTCAAAGGGTAAAATTCTCATAATACTTATTTTTTTCATTTACAAGTCTCGAACTATATTATTTTTTTATATATGAAATATATAAAAATATTTTATTACATGTTTAAATAAAAATATTTTAATTGGAATTAATTATTTATTATTTTGTATAAATATATTTTTGCCCCAAAATAAAGAGGTGAGATTTGCCTCATTATAAAAATTAAGAATGTTTATTAATATATTATATCACATATACAGGGATGGATGCACTTTTTGGACAACAAATTCACATTATCTCACTAAAATTTAAAAAAAAATTACCAATTTATATATATATTAAGCAACTACCTTGCTTAAATTTTCAAAATTTTCACTAATTTATATGTATTTTAATTAGTAACCCCACTAAATTTTTTTAAAATCACCCTATTAAAATTATAAAAAAATCATGTAGCCCATTAAAATATTTTTAAACTTCAAAATTTTAATGTATTTTAGGTTCTAGTTCCACTTGCCCCACTTAAATTGGTAATATATCTTTAATTTTATTTGATTTTTATTTTTTAACTCTAAAATCTCAAATATTTAAAATTTCTAAAAAATTATTTTATTATAATTATTGTTCTTATTTGAATTCATATTGTAAATCATTTTGATTATTAATATATATTTTTATTATATTTGATTTTTAATTTTCGACTTTAAAGTAAAAATACATTTATTTTAAATGATATAATAAATTATAGAATTATTTTAAGAAGGCAAAATATATTATGAGACCCCCTAAATTTTTCACTTTTTTGCTATTGAGCCTCTATAGTTTATTTTTTATTGATTAAGCCCTTTAACTTTTATTTTTTAATACATTAAATATATTTTACGGGAGTGTCGTTCACACGGATTAAAGGTGCATAAAGAGAGAATAACATAATGACTAGGTTTCACGTTGCTAACATGGAAAACACATTTGTGGTAGGTTGAAATGTTGTCGCTTTAATCATATAAAATTGATGCTTTCCTTTGATAAAATGACACTGTATTGGATTTCCAAATCCTTCCACTTCTAATTTAGACCTCTAAATTATTACATCTCCTTCCATCTCCTCTACAATTTTTATCTTCGCAGCTCTCCTTTCTTCCTAGCTCTCCTTTCATTTATTTTCAATTCTTCCAGGATAGAATCACAATCTTCTCCATCTCGTGCTTCTGTGAATACAACTTCCATGATGATGATGTGAGGTTTAGGTGACAATAATGAGTCAGTGTTACTGTATCTATATGGATGCTGTGTACGAATAATGGTGTCACGTTCGAAGCAAAATCTAGGGAGGATATTCCACAAGTGTGCTTATACTGAGGTTTGTTTTACGATCACAATTTTTTAATTTATTTTGTTTTATCTTGGGTTTTTTATTTGTAATTTTTGGTTTGTTTGGTAATTTTTGGTTGTTTTGATGATTTTGGGTGTAGTAGGGGAGGCATTGTAACTTCTTTGTCTAGCATGATAAATTGATCAGAGAACAAGTGGCCAATCACAGATCATAGTTTGAAGTGTATGAATCTGAAGGGTTTGCAGAGAGGAGAGAAATTCAAGCTGAGTTGGTTGAATTGAAAGTAGAGATAAAGATGCCCAAAATGAAGGAAAATGTTAAGTGTATTAAGAAGCTGCAAAAACATAAGAATTCGTTTAGGATAGGGATGTTAGTATTTATGTTTTATTTTTATATCAGACAATGAAGGCATAAAAGTAGGTGTGTTTGTAAGTTGGTTTAGTTGTTACTGTGTAGGGTTTAGGAATCACATTTTGTAATTGAAATGGTACCTGTTAAATGAAATATAAATTATGCAATTGATATGTTCATTTTTTGTGTTTTCAAACTGTTATACCTAATGGATATATGTTTTCCATAACCCAAATATATATAGTAACAATAAAAAATACAGCAAGAAAAATTAAGGTAAAAATAGTTGATTCATATATATATATATATATAAGCCATTGTTTTGGCCAAAATAATTTACAGAATATTTGAGGTATCCCAAAATGGATACATGTACAATAATAAAATGTTCAAGTATTCTAAATTACCAACAAATTATTCAAGTATTCTAAACCATTAGCAAAATTTAAAGGTATTCTAAACCATCAACAAAATCCAAAGGTATTCTAAACCATCAACAAAATCCAAAAAGTTCAGGAAAAATATCCACACATCAAAATCTCAATTCCCTAATAATCTTCTTCACTGAGTTGCATTAAATTTCTTTTTATTCTTCTCAACTCTCATTAAATTCTTTGGAGTTGTAACTGGCTACTGCTAATGGCTGGTTGTCCTTTCCATTGCATTCCCTTGAGCTGATAACCAACTTCTACTGCAATATTTTTTATCTAAATTATATGATATTTTACATTAATTCAGTTTAAGCAATGAACTTATAAGGTATTAGGATAAGGAGCAAGTACTTACAGAAATGGTTTCAAGTCTAATCTTATTCTTAAACAATGGTAAGCTAGAATGCTAGGTACCATGGTGATCTAGTTGACTTGAGTGGCCTATTTGGCTTCCCTGACTTGATTTCCCTAAGTAGCTTCTCATTTGAGTTGCACTAGCTAATGCATGCTTCTGTAATGCATTAGAGCTTTATTTTGATGTTCTACAACTAAATCTGATATATTGTCATGTTGACCCACAGTTGTACTTTTGGCTTTCTTTGAAGTTGTCTTAGAACTTTAACTTTCTATGTTTGGTCTTTTGCTAAGGATTTGAGCTCTTTTTTTGCTCATAAACTAACTCATAATTTTCTCAATTGCAACAATAGCTTTCTCTTTAGCAGTTTTTCCTTTCTTTTGTTGCTTACTCATAATAGCATCACTTGATGTCTTTTCCTACCAACATTATTAACAATGATAATAATTAATGACAAAAACACAGCAAGTAATGAGCATAGAATTACAAATATATTCAGATCAAATTACATTTGTAGTTTTTGGCTTTTTAGGATAGCTTCTGACATTATGGCCCTTTAACTTGCATAAGTCATTTTCCTTCTAGTCTTACTAAGTTTATCAACTTTTTTAATTTCTTCTTTATCTTTTCTTCTAATTTTTTTTTTTTTGTGGCCATCCTGGCATTGCCTTTATTGGTGGAAGCTTTATACTTCATTATCAATATGTGGCCAAAATATTCTTCCCCTTACAGGCTTCATTGTAAACTCATAAGCCTTCAAATAGGTATCCTTCTTGTACTAAGGTGCAATCCATTTGTCCACAAATTCATCTTCTGAATGGATTGCACATATTGCATCTGGACAAGGTACACCAGTTAAGTCCCACTCCCTGTATGTGCAACTCTATTTAGTTAAATTCACTCAGTGTTTGTTTACTACATTGAACACATTAGCTACCTCATAGCCTTGGTCTTCATTGCAATCCACAAACCAATCATAAGCTAGCTCCATATTCTTATCAACCTTGACAATAATTCTTAGTGTAATGTTTGATATACAAGTGCTTGCAAACCTCTTTTTTGTTGCAATCATCTTCATCACTTATACTCTGATTTCTTCCAGCATGGTTATTATTGATTTGCACCTGGCATCCAAAATCCAACAATTAACAATGCAAGTAACATTAAGTATTTGAAGTATTAAGTAAGGTAATGGACAATTCACCTAGCATCTAAAATCCAACTATTAAAAGTTTCAGAGAGGTTGTTGTCCACAATATCACATTTAATAGTTGACTTGAAGAATGCTTTAGTCTACTGAGGCAAATGATATTGGAGCACATCATCAACTATTCCTTCACCTAGTTCTTCAAGTTTCTTTAAGTTGTCTTTCAACTGCTATACAAAGGTGGACTTAGCACATCTCCAGAAATGCTTGCTTCTTTTCATCTCCTTTCCATTTCTTAGCCCAATTTGCATAGATGTGTCTTCACACATCCTATGCTCTACTGATGGTAAATGTTTGATAATAGCATTTTCTAAGCCCTATATAATAAATGAAAAATCAGTGGCCCATTTAGCAAGTAATTAATTTAAGCAACATAAGTTTAATATATTTATTACCTTTTGCATATCTGAAATAATTGTATAGCCTTCACAATCTCTTAGGGGCAAATCATGCTTCAAACATTTCAAAAACCGACCCCAATTTTTTTTTTCTCAACTTGCACAACTGTAATATCCTGAAATGCTTAAGATATCAAGATGGATTGAACTAAAAGGATAGCAATAAAATTTAAGAAAATAATGATAGGAATTAAGGAATCATAAGTGAATTTAAGGAAATTAAAAATTTTCAATTTTAGAGTTTAAGTGAATCATATTTGGAATAGAGATTGGTTAGCTGTTAAAGATAATAAATCGAAGTGAATTGAATTAATGGAAATTCTATTGAATTAAAGAGAATGATAGTTAAAATTTAGAATAGAAAATGAGATTTAGGAAAACTATAAATTGTCAATTTTTGGAATTTTACTGAAACAAGGTCAAAATTAAATTTTTTTAGCTATTAAGGTTGATTAATTAAATTTAATTGAGGTATAATAGGAAATACAAGGTTCCATAGGACTTAAATGAAAAGAATTTAAGAACTCAATTGAAAATAATTAAAAAGATTTGTGGTTACAATTATAAATTAGAAAAATTCTGGGTCAAATTATAATTCTTTAAAATTATGGGACCCACGCTTTTCTTATTTTTTTTACACATTACATAACCTATATAATTCTATTTCTTCACCTTTAATGACCGGCCACTTGGTGTTACAAAAAAAAAAAAGAGTTGGTTGATTTTTTTTCTTCCTTGGATTCTTTTATTTCATATTTTGCAACCAAGTGTCTAAATTCTAGAAAATTCTATTAGAGGAAATAAAGTAAATATTAGCTTTTTCTTCCATATGGAGGTTGAACAATTCATGTCTTCTTTCCCAAATACTTCTTCAACCTTCTTCAAAAAAAGTCAAGCTTCCAAGCTAAGAAGGTTAGATGATTAGAAAGAATTACTTATGGAAGAGTTGATTGAAGAATTTTGGAGGAGAAGTGAAAAAATGATTCATCCAAGTTAAGGTAAAATTCTCAAACTTAATCTTTTAATTCAATTTATGAGTTTTATAGCTTGAATAGTAAAGGAATTGAATCATTTGAATTATATAAGTGATAATATATTGAAGTTAGATTAAGGTTTGAAGTTGTGAAAACCTAAATTGAGGATTTAATAGGTTTAATTTAATTTCTTGATTTTAATTTAATTTTATTGATTTATAAGTGAAGATTAATGTGTTGATTTGGTGATTAAATCTAATTAAAGGAATTTGGAATTAGGGTTTCAAGTTGGAAAAACTTAAAATAGATTGGGTTTTAGAGATTCTAAATTCATAGTCTTAAGGAAAGAATTTGGAAAAATATAAAACATGAAAGTTATAGCTTTAAATCTTGAATATATGCCCCTAAAACAATTTTATAAAATTTGAAGTGAGTAGAGAGATATTGATCTTTAATTAGGACTGGCCCGGATTGAGATGGTGCAAGAAATGCCATTGTGTTTGATTAATTTGAGGACCATAGATTCTGAATTAGGAGAAGTACGAAACATAAAGTATGTTTATTTATATGTCATCTAGGTTTTTGTAATATAGTTTTTCAATTGAAGGTTTACAGATTGAGTTGTAGATGAAAGAGTAGGGTCTGCTCGGGTTAGTATTGCAGGGCAGCAGGGCTCATTTCAAATGATTACCATAAATTATGTAGTGATGGAATTAATCTAAATTTTGGATATGTCAGAGTCTCATATATCTAGTTTAATTAGAAAAAGAATTGAAGTAATTGGACAAGTTGTTGCGACTTTGCGGTACTGCAAGTATACAGGTCGTGTGGCAAGTAATAATGATGAGTAAGTATCGTTCCCACGAGGAAGGGGATATCAACGAATCACTCCTAATTATTGCTATTATTTGGAAAAATAATAAGGTTGGGTGAATTTTAGCAAACAAGTTAAAATAAAAGTGAGATAATAACTTGGAAGAGAAAATACGATTTGTAAAACCAGGGTTAAGATTTCATCAATAGGCAATTATCCAATCTTGACGTTTTCCTTAATTAGATTCGATTATTTAGGATTAATGATCAGGTTTCCCAAAATTATATTAAACCCTCTCTCAAGG
>CANXYC010050613.1:0-16961 GCA_948193065.1 Aleurites moluccanus
AGTGATATACCTAACCACATGTGAAACAACGAGTTTCGCGTGGGTCCGACAGTACTACTGCTCGTTACACCTCAAAAGTATTTGAGGATTCGTCGCTGGGTGGATGCTTTCGCTATCTCCCAACATACTCAAAGAGAGTTGTCGGATCAATGCTACTCGCTATCCAAAGTTTGAATTTCATAACTGGTGATGTAGTGATGCATGAAAATCAAGGTTAAACTAAAAGCCAAGTAAAAAAGTCATTTTTGAAAAGATTTTCAACCAATTGGTAGTCCTCTTTAATTTTTTGAAAAAAGTTTGTCCCTAGCGGAGTCGCCAGCTGTGAGGTCTCGCCCGAGCGCCGCTCCGTCCGGGCCCACCCTTTTCGAAAGGAAAAAGAGAGCATTGTGGGGCATCAGAGTGCTCATATAAGGGCAATTTCTCACGCAGGGGACGAGCTTAACGCCTTTTATTTGAAAACGATTTTGATGTTTTGAAGTCACCACCTTAAGTTATTTTTGTTGGGAAAATTTAAGGTAAAAACTCATTTTGACTCCAATTTTATCCCAAAGGAAAAAGTGCACTAGTCCTCGAAAACCAAAGAGGGTTCGGGACTAAGTTTTCGGTTGAACTTGGCTTTCGATTTTAACCTTGATTTAAAATGATTTTCATGAATAATTAAAGAATGACATATAAGATGCATGAGCAAATAAATGAACGGATGAACAATATAGTCAAGTAAAGCAATTAAAAGAAAGCAATAAAAGTGAATTATTACATCTTAAAAACCTCACAAATAGGGGATATCAACTCTAGCCTTTATGGGTTCTAGGTTGATCATACATTCCCCAAATAATATATACAACAAATAAAGTTAAGCAAATAATCAAAAGAAAGGAGATGGTTTTTGTCGTTTTTTGGATTTGAAGCTATTATACAGTTTACCTGCGTATCCCGTCGAATGAGAATCAAAACCCACACAGTTCTTTCTTCTCGTGAAGGAGGGTTGATTTATGCCCAATTTATCATGTTTTGATTCTTTATTTTAATGCTTTACCAAAATAAAGAAGATGAGTTAGGAAAACATACCTTTGCCCTAGCTTTTAGGGCTGCTGGCGGACGGAATGCTCTTCCTGACCGGAGTTCCACCTTGGATTGGATGATGCCTGGGGAGATGAGTCGGGCTGCCTTCTTAGCTCTTAAGAAAACAAACTGCCGGAGGGACCTTGCTTCGAGGAAATATTCAACTGAGAGGCTCAATACGCCCCTAATAGTAACTCTTTAAATCCAAAGAGAGCTAAAAAAGAAGAAAATATGACTTGGAGAGGAACAAAGAAGAAATCTAATAATGTAAACGATTTCTTGTCTTCTTTTCCTTGTTTCTGTGGGTCTTTGTGTGTTTCTGTGTGTCACTGTATGTTTTTTTTGTGTGTTTGGAAGGTGGGGGGAGGCTCTCTATTTATAATAGGAGCTTTGGGGGTTGAATCCCATTATTTTTCGATGTGGGATTCGGAAGAAATCAAGTGCAGAACGTAGTTGCCGCCGACAAGAGAAGTTGTTGCCGCCAGAAAGGGGTGGCCGTACCGCCAAAGGTATTGGCAGCACAGGGACTAAAAGAGGGCAGCACAGGGACTGAAGGATGGCGGCACAGTGGCAAGAAGGGCAGCTGCCGCCCTTGGGCATGGCAGATGCCGCCAAGAGGCTATGGCGGCGCCGCTACCCCTCTCTGATGGCAATGCTATGCCTGGAGGGTGGCAGCATTGGTCCGACTCTGCTCTGAGGCCATCTGAGCCCGTCCGAGCGCGGGTTTGATTTTGAGGAATGCCATTCGAGTTGGCACGAGTCCGAGGGGTGTAAAAAATGAGTGTTCATACTTTACGTTCTAAGTAATATAAGCCATTCTTCATTTTTCCTTTCATTAAGACCCGTGAGCCTTTGGTTATTGTTATTGTGCCAAATGATGACCTATATCCAAAACCATTATAGTCAAGCTAACCTAATGATATTACATTTCTCTTAAGTGTAGGGACATATCTAACCTTAGTTGAATTTTTATAGGTTCCATCATTCAATTTGAATCTAACAGAGTCTATTCCTAACATATCTAAGGTGTCATCATTTCCTAGCACTACTTTACTAATTTTATTTTCTTTAAAATCTTTAAGCCAATCCTTCTCACAAGTTATATGGATGGTACATCCAGTATTTAGTACCCACTTGTCAAGGGATGTCTCAAACACAGACAAAAGAACTTCAGGAATATAAGCAGTAACTAAAACTTCACCATTCTCAAAACCATCATGCAAATTTGCAAAGTCTTGATTATTTCTAGTGTTTTAGTTGTTATTAAGTTTTTATTTCTTTCAGGGTAATTTCTCCTTAAAAGTCCTTCCTTATGACAGTACCAATAAGAGAGTCTACCCTTGGATTGAGACCTAGCTTTATTATTAGAGTTATTACCAGAAGAATTATGAGACTTATTATTTTTTTTTCTTATTTTGATCAGATTACTTATGTGACCTTCCTCTCATATAAAAACCCTCAACTACAGCATTTTCTGCCTTTTCTTTCTTTTCAAGATTCATTTCTAGGTCTTTTGATTTTAAAGCCCCTAAAACATCTTTTAAAGATAAATTGTCTCTACCATATTTTAAGGTAGACTTAACATCTTTATATGATTCTGGCAGAGAATTCAAAAACCAGAATAGCCTGGTTTTCTTTTTTAACTTTTTCTCCGATATTATTTAGACTAATTGTTACTCTCATGAATTCATCAATTTTTTCATTTAGTGTCTTATTGGGATCCATTTTAAAACTAAAAAGTTTTTCTTTCAAATAAATATTGTTTAGTAAATATTTTGTCATGTAAATTGACTCTAACTTTAACCAAAGTTTAACAGCAATGTCTTTTGTGTCACATTGATGCAACACATTATCAGTCAAATGCAGTATCATAAGACTATATGCTAATTCACCCATATCAGTTTTCTAATCCGCAGTAAGAGTAGCAAGATATTGTAACACCCTCAAATTTCATTTATATAATCTTGAATATATGTTGTTTAAGCATAAATAAAGTTGATTTAGACATTAGAACAACATACTTGAGCGATTTGACAAATCGTTAAAAATCAACTCGGCGGATAGGTAAGCACGTCGACGTTTTGATTAACGAACGGGTTTGGAATTTTAAATTTTTAATATCACCATTAGACTCGTAAGCTGGAGAAATATAAGAAATATTATTTCAGAATTGAAATGGGATAAAAAGATAAATGGTTATAAGTTTTGGGTTGAAAATGCGAATACGAGAAGCGTCGGGGGGAATCGAATTAGCTGAAAGTTAATTAATATAAATAGGGATCTAATTCTCCAAAAATCAGAAAATGCTCCTCCTTCCTCCATTGTTACAGCCAAGTCTCCTCCTTCTCCAAAACTTCACCAATTCATCCAAACTTCAAACAAAATTGATAGAAAACTCGGTTAAACTACCGATTAAGCTAGTTTCCATCGAAAATTCTAAGAAATTCAAGCTAGAAATTGATGAAACTCCAAACCTAAATTTCGTCCACTTGAAGAATTCAGTTGAGGATGATGTTTTCTTCATTCTTTTGATTCATTTAAGCTACATAAATGTAATACCCTAAAAATTTACATAACAAGTTTTTGTGAAATAAGTTCTCAGTATGTGGATTAAAATTATTAAAATGTCTAAGGATAATTTTAAAAACTCAGTTAGAGAGAAAACGAGAAAATTTTTCGGAAATCGTTAGTACCGATATCGCTACCGTAAAATAGCAATACGGTCGACAGATGATTTTTTTATTTTGGCAAGAGGGTAAATGATTATGTATATTCATGTGTGAATACAGTAAAAAGAAATATAAGAAAATGTTTAAGAACACTGATAAAGTAAACGATGGCAAAATCGTAAATAAAGAGAATTTTTGGTGAATAGTGGAAATTCGACAATCTGAGTTTAAGAACGGCTCTAAAACTATTTTTATTAATTAGTATTAATAAAAATAAAATGTTTGAATATTCACTTTGAATTCCAATTCCCAACGAAATTATCAGAACGAATTACCGAGCGAAAAAGGACCAAAAGCAAATTTTGAAAAAATGGAGGATCAAAAAGGTAATTTGCCAATTTTGTCTTACTATATAAGCAAAAACTTAGAAAAATTTTCTGCATTGTCTTCCTTCCCATCCATGAGCTTCTTCTCCAAATTTCCTTTTGAATTTTTCTTTGATTTGTGAAAAGAAATTGATGGAAACCAAAACTAAAACCATACAAACCATTATCCATCAAAATCAACCATGGAAATTCAAGGAAAATTCAAGAACACCACATTGAAGATTTCGGCCAAAATGAGGTATTTTGAATAAGTTGATTGTTTGTTGGTTTTAATAGTTTAATAAGGTTAAATTGATGATAATAAGAATGGGTAAATGGTTTAATTGCATCAATTGATGCATTAAATAATTTTTCCTAATTTTAAAACCCTAAATGGAAGTTGTGTAATTGGATATTGAATATATGAATTAGGATGTGTAAATTGGCTTTAGAATAAGTTAATTGGGTATTAATCGATGTTTAATTGATGGTCTAAACTGAGGATTTGAGGAATTGGGTAGCAAATCAAGTTTGCTTGGTAATTTGGAGTGATAGGTGAGTCTCTTATGCATCAAATTACTTGCCTAAATTGATAAAATTCCATTTGGAATCCAATTGTGGAAAATGCATTGTGGTTGAACCCTAATTGTGCAATTTGCCTAGTTTTTGTTCATACTTTTGACTTGTTTTTTCATGCTTAATTGATGCCTTTGATGAAGATTATTGAGTTATTTTTGTTGCCTATGGAATGGCTTCCATGTGTATGTTTATTGATAATTGGAAAAATGTCAATATTGCGTCGAAACCATGCCGAAAAATTTGTAGGCCAACCATTTGAATGCCACCGTCGACAGCGACAATGGCATGCCAATTGCATCAACTTTTTGGCCGCAAATGACCAAAATATATTTATTCTCATTTTTGGTCGTTAGGCCTTTGGTCATCATTTAATCGATAATTATTGATGTTTTATTGACTTTATGCTCATCCAATTGATTTCTGATGAGTTATTAATATTGTCGATGCCATTGTTTTGAAATGGTATCTATTGATGTGATTATTGCTTCTATTGACTCTGAGGTGATTTGACAGAGCTGCCGTTCCGACAGGGTAGTGAGTTCATGTTGTCGGCCTTGTGCACATTGTATTGATTGATACCCTATACTAGGAAGGGATGTCCTAGTCATAAGACCCATACAGTCTTATATATATATATATATAGTGATTTGTGCTTGGCACATTTTTATGCGTTTCATGGCTCTATATCTATCATTTCCATCTTGTCCATGTGATTTGTACTTCATTGTTATGATTGTTTATTTACAGTCATATTCTGTATTTGATTATGTAATTACAGAGTTTCTGAGCAAATTGATCCATTTATTTTCATCTGCCTACTGCTTATTGATATTCCATTATCTGTTATTGGTCGATACATATTAGATTCACTGAGTATCATATATACTCAGCCTCTCACTGTTTGCTCTCTCAGGTGCAGAGTAGGAGGTAGATATTCCAACTCTTTTGGCTCTTTGTGGATTCTGCAGATCTTGTGTCAGTGTAATATTATGAACACTGTATTATTTTGTATGTTCATATCCTAGCTGCTCCATGGGTTTTGTACGGTATAATTAGTGTATGAATATGTATGCATGGGAATATTGGAGATTATAATGATATGAATATGGTATTTAAAGAATGAGTGACAAAGTGACAGAATGAAAAGTCATTATGTGAGTAGATGGTTATATATATTCTGTTATGTGATTGATGATGAGTAAGATATATTTTCGCTATAATATTGTTATAGGATTGATGTGATTGATAGGTTCTACGGGTGTCGGTCGCCTTGGCATCTCCCGTGCCCTAGGACCATCGCGATCCGGCAACGAGTCGTGACAATAAATGATTATAAACATATTAGATCGATAGATTTCAAGATTGGATCGAAATTGGAGAATACCTAAAACTAGGTTTATGTTTGAAATGGATTTTTTGTATAGGATTTCATAATTCTAATTAATGTTTAAATATGCTAGTTAGCATCCATTTAAGGCTAAATATGTGATAAAATTGATTGTAGAATCGAAGGAAATCGAAGAACACTGCTTTTGCCTGTTATAGGCAAATAAGTGTTTTATCGCGTAAACGATTAATTTGTCAGTTCTGGTGAGTTATATGTATATTATTATGCATATTTAAGCCTTTCTTTGATCAATTTAAATTCTTGTAACTTTTTTGCCAAAGTGTTTAATTTGAGTTTCTTTTGAATTTTCCTTGAATTCAAGTTCTGATTGTGTTGTTTATTGATGTATATAAACCCTGTTTGATAATGCCTTTGTATTTGTTGCCATTGGGGCTTGAATTGTGAACTTTGTCTGTTAATCAATACGTCCCAAAACTATATTTATTTAGTCCTAAAGTGGTGCACACCAAGTGCTCGACGAAATGACCTTTGTTAATTTCCTTAAGAAGCCAATTGTTACCAAATTTGCTAAAATGGGTAACTTTCTTTATCACCAGAGTAAATGTGTCTTCTTGACACATTTTGCCTATATTATAATGTTCATTTGTTAAGGATAATGATCCTATATGTATTTACTTGCCTAAACAGCTCAAATTAGCTAAAGTTACATAATTTGAACCTTGATGATTTTCTTGCCTATTTGGTATTTTATTTGCTATCTTTAGCCTATTCTAATGTTTGTATGACAAAACTACCTAACTGATGGGATAGTGGGTAAATACCATCAGCATTGTATACAATAAAATTTCAATGATACCCTAGCTAGGAAGGGTTATGGTCCTAGCCATAGGGTTCGGTCCACCTTATGCTATTTACATGTTATATTGATAATGATATGCATTTCATGGCCCAATATCTGTTATATATACATAGTTATTATTTCTCCCAGTGCCTATACATCTATATTTGATGTCTATAAACCATTGCCCTTGATTTGGTCCTTCAATGTACTATCCATGAGTCAATTATTAATATTGTTCATTTGTTGTTTTCTACCCAGCTTAATGTATGATAATATATATATATATTGACTCACTAAGTATGAAAATACTCACTCTTTTAGTGGCTTTATCTTTTCAGGTCAAGAGTATAGCTGATCCAAGATTTCTTCATCAGTAGATCCAGCTATGTTATAATAATGTAAATATTGAACTTGTATATATTTTAGTTGCTCCATAGATATATAAATTATTTGAATGACTATACTTAATATGGTATGTAAAATTATTAGTTACTGACATTTAATATATATGAGATGTGTTGAGATCAGATATGATCACAGATAATGACAGATGGACTGATTATATAGATATAGTTATGTTATAGCAGGTGATGTTTACATATTATAGAAGAGTTTTACGAGTGTCGGTAGCCTTATGTTGTTCCTATATCCAAGGATTGTCATATTTTGAAATTGGGACGTGACAGATATTGACCTTCAAGTGTTTTATAGCATTTCTTGCTTACCAGCACAACTTTTATTTTCTTCCTCCATATATTGAAGTCATTCTTTTGGTTGAACTTATCTCCCTTAGGAACTGAGTCTAACATCCTGGATTTTGGTAACCTGTCACCAGAAACAACAACAGACAAAGTTAGGGTTTCAAGATTTTAAAGAAAACAAACAATCAACAAAAAAAAGGAAACTAAAATGAACATAGAGAGACAGAATCAATGATTATTAGAATGATACATAAGGTTTACTTCCTACAAGAACCCAACTAAGCCCAAATCAAGCTCTGATACCACTGTTACAAGGTCTCAATTCAGACATTATTCTCTCTCACCGTGCAAGCAACCACTTAAAAACACATGCAATGGCTAAAAAAAATACAAACGAGTATACAATGATTTTATGTAATTCGGGTTATACCCTACATCCACGGCAAGTATCTTGATCCTTAGCAATTTCATTATATGAAATACAGATTACAAACTTCGAGCCACTCAATCTCACAAACAACTTTCAACTATCAAGAATATAGAGGCCAAGGAACAAAAGCCCTAAATCTACAGACTCAATTACAGCAAGAAAAATGAATCCTAAAAATTTGATATTCTTTGCAAAACAGAGAGAAATGGAAAATACAGAAAAGAAGAGAAAGACTAAATAAATTAGGGTTGGCTTAGAAATATTTTATATAATGTGAGCAATGATCAAGATGCTCCTGAGCTTATCTTCAATTTGTCTTTTAATGCTGCACATTATTTTAACTTTTTTAGCATGTCAAAAATGCAGCTCACGTGACATTTATTATAGTAAAAACTATTGGAATTACGAAAGGAATTGGAATGATTATTTTTTGTAATACATGAAAGTGAGACACTAAGTCTTGAAAGCTGTAATAAATTGTTTGTAGGGAAACTTATTGTTTTGAGAAGGAGTGATTGATTATAAGAGAAATTGTTAATCACTTCGAGAGGAATTAATTGCATGTAAGAGAAATTATATCTTGATTGAAAATTTGCTTATTGGAGAATTAATTAGATTTGCTTATTGAGAGGCTTGTGAGTTATAGTTGTTGATTGATTGATTTAATTGATTAATGTGTTATCCTGCCTATATAGAATTTTTCTCCTTTTCTAGCTTAGGGTAAATTTGGCGCCTTAAGCCATTAAATCTTTACTCCACTTCGTTCACTTTCTTTTACTAACATGCACTTGTCTCTATACAGGTAAATATTTTGGAATCCTCTTGAATTTTCTTATTCTGCTTATGTAAAAAATATTAATAGGCTTCTGATTAGCTTGCGACTGATCAATTCATTAAATTAATTAAATAATAAATAAATTATTTGTATCAAACTTTTTTCTTATTGATCCTATAATAATTGGATCTCTAAAATTACTTACAAGTCTGATCCACTCTTCTTCTTTTTTTATACAAACAAAGACTACGGAAATTCTAAGTTTTTTTTATGCACTAAATCAAATTACATATTGATATTTTAAAATTTTTTTAAAATTATATATACTTATTTTGTCCAGTACAAATAAAAAATCTGAAAGGTATTAATTTTTTTTATACATCCATTTAGGGTTTTTGAGATCATGATCGATGATCCCAAGCAAGTTGAGGGGTTGATAAATGCAGAAAATAAATGCATATAAGAATCTACTTTTTTTGTATTTGTATTCTGCAAATTCTTTGGCTCCATATTCAAACCGGTCTTAAAACTGCTAAACGGAGAAAATCACAAGTCAAAGATTGAACTAAAATCAAATTGATTGAATTATAATTAAAATGAAAATAATTAAATTAATATTATATAATATATAAAACATAAATTTTATTATATAAATTCGCATTTATTATTTATATACTCAAAATAAATATAACGCACGTATAAGTAAAACTAAACAATAAAATTATGACTATTTTAAATCTTAATATGACAAATATAATAGCAAATATATTTTAAAAGAAGTTTGTAATTTATTAAAATGAGAAAAACACAAACTCTAACTCTAACTTAAAAAAAACATGAAAATTATACTTTTTCAAATGACATGTAAAACAAAATTTAATATTTTAATTTTAATTAGAATTAATTTATAAATTTATAAAATAAAATAATTCAACTAACTTCAATTAAAACAAATTTAAATGATTAAATGTAAAAAGTGCAATAATCCCTAGAATAAATTATTTATTTTGTAGTGCAAGAAAGAAAGACAAATAATATAATTATTCTTTTAAAATACTATCCATTTTATAATATTAAAAATGTTATTATTATAGGTTTTGATTTCTCTAAATATAAATTTTATATATTTTTCATAAAAAAATAAACATAAAATATATTCTAATTGAACATATACATATTTAAGTTACATTTTAATCCTTTTTTTAGTCATATTATTTGTATATATTTATTAATTTATATGAATAAAGTTAAAATTTAAAATAAATCAATTAAAAAAATAATTTTTTTTACATTTGCTGGATATGGAATCTTAAAAAATAAAAGGAGTATGAAAGGAAAAAATTATATATATATATTGAAAAAAAAAAAAAGAGTATATGATCCAACACTTGCACTTGGGGCAATGGTGCAAGCTCATGGGATTTTATTCCATAAGTCGCGTCTATTATTGGAACTTGAAGACTATTTCTAAAAAACTCCCTTCAAAACAGTGCTTTTTGGGGCATGAAATGGCACCATTTTAAGTTTTTAAGTCTAAAAGTAGGAAAAAATAGACTCAGTTCTGTTCGGCTAATCTGATCCGAATCATTCGAATCGTCCAGGCCGCGGGTATGCTGCATACTGACGGATACATATGCTAAAACACGTAAAGTTTTTATTTTTTTTTTATATTTATCCTCCTAATTTTTTTATTATATTTTTATCCTTTTAACTTAAAAAAATGTTATAGATGATCTCCTAACTCTATTTTTTTAATTTTAAATTTATAATTTATAATTTTTTTATAATTATCTCCAAAAAATTTTATTTTTATTCATATTTTTCCTTTAAATTTTTATTTCTACCTCTCTAATTCAAATTATTTTTATACTTCAACTTGTATATATATTTATATGTAATCCTATGAAAATTAATTTTGCTATGAATTTTTATTTCCTTGATTAAATTCTCGGGTCTGCAGTATCTGAACATGAAAACTTAAAATATATTTGATTAAGAAAATTAAATACTATGCAATTAAAAAAAAAATCTTAATATAAATACTATTTTATAAATATATTTAAATATATCATATTAAGTTTCATTTTATTATTGCTTATCAACCATAATTCTAATAGCTTAATTTACATCTGAATTAAGCTTACATGACTTGTTACTGGACTCCATACTTCTTCTTCTCACTTCATCCACAAAAACTTGTAAATTCTGGTCAGAAGAACCACCCTCAGCCACTGCAGCCTCCGCCGCTTCCTTCCTTTTTAAAGCATTCTGCTTCATCTCCGCCGCTTTAGGTCCTTGAGTTGCCTCAATCAAGCATTTCTCCACCTCATCACGTGTAATCAACTTGTTATCAGCGGCTCCACGACTCATTCTAACGCCAATCTTAAACACATCAACTATGTACTTAGCATTAGTAACTTGATCACCCCACTGAGGGAAAGCCACCACCGGCATACCTGAAGAAAGAGCTTCCATTGTTGAGTTCCATCCACAGTGAGTTACAAAGCAAGAAACTGAAGGGTGAGCTAAAACTCTTTCTTGTGGACTCCATAATACTATTTTCCCCTTATCTCCTACTTTCTCCAAGAACCAATCTGGTAAAACAATTGGTTCAAGTAAAGATTCTTTAGTAGGTTCTCTCAAAACCCATAAAAAAGAAACACCAGAATTTAATAACCCATAAGCAATTTCTTCCCATTGATCTTGCTTTAAATAGACAACACTACCAAAAGAAATATAAACAACAGAAGATATTGGTTTCGTATCGAGCCATTCTATACAATTGTCTGCCTTCCACAAGTCGCCTTGGACAGTTGTGGTTGGAGTTTTAGGATCCTTATATAAAGGACCGACTGGAAATATAGGAGAATGATTGGAAATATATTTTATAAGTTCACCCTCTAGTTCTTGAAATGTTTCCATCAGAATACAAAAAGGCTTATCAAGATTCTTGAATTGGCCTAAAATGGCTCTTGCCAAGAAAGGATAAGGAGTTGAAGGATACAAGAAACTTGGCACTTCATCGTACTTTAATAGAGGCATACAAGGCAATTGAACATCAATTTCTTGATTTTCTTGACTAGGAAAAGTTAGAAGATTGTTGTGATAATGATAATAAGCAGAAAAACAAGCACAAGATTGAACCCAAAGCATTGCAGACGGAAGACCAAGATTTTCAGCAACATCAGAAACCCAAGGAATGAAAGGGTTATTAATAAGGCAATAAATTGGGCAGCCTTGATCTGAATTTCTTTTTATCATTTCAGGAATTACTTGTCTACCAATAACCTCAAGTTGAGATATATACAGGTCAAGGTCTTTTCTTTTAGGCTCATCTTCAGTCCAACCATCTTCGAAAAACTCGAACCGGATAAAGCCATCACCGACAGGGTGATGGTCATGGTCGGAGAAGTTGTTGGCTTTTCTCATCTGTTTTCCGATTATTTCAGGTGCAGAGAAAGTTACGAGCATGCCTTTAGATGCAAGTCTTTTGCCAAGTCTAAGTAAAGGGTTCACATGGCCTTGGGCTGGGAAAGAAACTAGAAGGACATGAACTAGAGAGACCGATCCCATTTTTGCTTCTCTCCGGTTGTTTGGTTTGGTTGGTCAGAAAGAAGGAAAAGTGAAAAATAAATGATAATGTCGCTCAGTGTGTGTGTGTGTGGATCTGATAGAATTATTGAATAGACTTCTGAGATCGTATGCATATTTTTATAGGCTAATACTTCTATCTTACTCTGGCTGCCGAATCACAGGACATTTTTGGACCATCAGATCATTTGGGATAAATCTGCACCATCTATTCTACCCTTTTTGCTATTGGACTATAATAATTTTGTAATTACTGAGATAACTGCTAGTCGTTGGACTAGTAACAAGAAATTCCATAGCAACCTCCACACACGTCAAAATTATTATTAATATATTTAATTATTATTAATAATAAATATTTTTATTTTTATTTTTATTTAAATATTATTTTTAAAAAAATAATTTAATTTTTTTATTTAAATGAGTAAAAATTATTTAAAAAATTAAAATTAAAATTTTTATAAATAATTATTTAATAATTATCAAATCGTTAATAATTATATTATTAATTAAATAAATTTAATATAATTATTGTGAATAAAAAGTTAATAATTATATTAAAAAAATTTTAACATATAACTAAATATATTAATTAATTAAAATGACACTTAAACTTTTATTAAAAAGTCTCGTCACTGTCTGTACTTTTACAACAACTTATTGAACACTTTTATTTTTAATTGTCTTGTCCCTGTCTATAAGACAAGATAATAAAAACGGAGCCCACAGCTCTGCATGACTGCGATAAAATTGAATCAAAACAATAAATTGAATTAAAAAAATTAAAAATTAAATTAAAAATCAGATTAATCAATTTTTTTTTTTTTTAAAATCAAAATAAAAATCGGTCGAACCAATCAAAATTAATTATTTTTTCAATTCAAATACGTTAAATTTTTAATTTTTTTTTAATTATCATTTTATTCTTAAATTGTTTTTTAATAAATCTTTATATTTAAAAAATTCAAATCCAAAACCTGTTGAAGGTTCTCTAAGGTTTTTCCACTATATTAAAAACAAATTTTGTTAATATTTTTTTAAATTTAATATTTATAATTATCAGATAATTTAATTAATAAATAAATTATATTATTAACTTTTTAAAATAATTAAACTCATTAAATTTAATGTACTCTTAAAATATATATATATATATTTGTGATTTGAAATTTTATTTTAATTATTATTTAATATACTTATTAACTAAAGTGTATTAATTTATTTATTTTATATAAATATATTTTATTTATTATGTTTTTAATATGTAATATAATTATAATATGTAAGATCACACATTTTTAAAGTATTTGAAAATATGCATTGTAAAATAATTAAAATTTAGGTAAGACATCTACTAGTGATTTTAAATAAAAATTTATATATTTTTACATTATATTGTAAATTCATATGAATTCATTATGTATACATATAGAGATTTAATTTTATTTATTTATTTTACATGTATTTAAAGTTATATATACATATGAAATTTGTTTTTTTTATGTAATATGAAATTAAATTATATAACTATATGAGTATTTTAAATTTAATACAATGATTTAATTATTTTTTATTTATTTTATTTAAAAAAAAGTATATATATGACCAAATCTATTTTAAATTATTTGGATATTATTTTAATCATAGGATAATGTTATAATTATAATTTATTAGTTTTTGAATTTTGGAATTTTGAAAAAGTTAGGTTAGGTTTGATATTAGGTTAAAGAAAAAAAAAAGTATATAAATATTATCTCATGTGTAGTTTTAGGGTAGAGGATAGTCTAGCTGCCAATTAAAAAAAAAAGCTATGAAAAGAAAATAAAGTTTCTGTCTATTTTGGTAATGGAGCAAAGAGTGTAAATTTAGAATTTTATTGTATGTGAGTGTGTGTAATGTTATAATTAAGGCTTATACTTGATTATTTTCTCATTTGGGAGTCTTTGAGGAGAAGAGCATGTTTCATAATCATTTGATGTTTTTATTTAAGGTATATACAAATAATTATTTTTTTGGTAATTTAATTTATTTTTAATTGAATTTAAAAGATTAAGAATGAGAATTGGTGTTTTTACTCAAGATATGTGCAAATAATTATTTTATGGTAATTTAATTTATTTTTAATTGAATATAAAAGATTAAGAATGAGAATCAAATATATTATTGACTATAATTTTATAGGATGGAATTAGGTTATAATTCTTGAAGTTTTAAATAGATTTTTGTTAATTGAGAATCAGATAATAATTTATTGTGGTTTAGTTATTATAAAATTATGTTGATTATTATATTTATATATATGAATTAATGGAGTTGAAATTAATGAATGATGAAGTTAAATAATTGATATAAATTTACGAGTATTTATTTAGAGTTGTGTTAAAATATTTAATGGGTATTAGGTTCACTATTATGAGTATAATTGGAGTTTCATATGGAATTTAACAATGAAATTTTAATATAATGTATTTTGATATGTCTAATTACTCTAGTTTAATTTGAACACGATCAAATGATCCGATCGCTGTGAATAAATTTTTGAGTATTAATTATCAATGATTCAATTTGTGCAATTTAGTTTTGAAGATTGAATTATTAAAAATACTTACCAGTATCATATTGACTTGAAATTTAACTATCATACTCTTTATAATGTCATATATATACCATAAAAATTTAGTGATGATTTAATTATTATATTATTATATATAAATTTTTAATAGCAGAATACTCAAGATTGAACGTGTGAAAATTAGTTTGAATTATGATGTAAAGATTTAAGGAGGATCAAGTGCTTAAATTTGGAGATATTAACATGTCAGTTTATAGATTGAGATTTAGAAGTGCTAAAATTAGTTTTAATTATATAAATACTTTTAACTCTTAAAATTGAACATTTGTATATTTGAAGAGAATTAAATATATTTATTTATAAGTATTCATATATGAATTATGTATTTATATTTATATTAATTATACACATTATATGTATAGGTGTTGAAGGTAATCAATTTAGTATGTCATTTATATAAAGACTTTCAAGTGAAGGAATATATAAAGTTTAATTGAAATAATTTAATTTTTGTGTGTGTGATTTTTATCTGAATAAATTAACTGAATTTTCTTGTAATTAGAAGTTAGAGAAAACAAGTTATATAATATTAATAATTATACGATACATAAATTTATTTTGCAATGTATGTGTAATGTATATATGTAATAGTTATTATTGGATTTTTGATATTATAATTTATTTGTATCTAAATTTATGAATCATTACTATTATTATTTTCTTTATGATATTTTAATTTGGGGTAAGATAAAAATTTGAATCTCTCATAATACCTGATTTTTTTTAGGCTAGTGCCTTATATGTTATACATGTTTGACCTATGGAGAATGATCTAGTTTACACTCCACATTATTTATATGTTATACGGATTTTGAACCTTATATGTTATACGGATTATGTGCCACATATATGTAAGTTAAAATGTTTAGTTGAAACTCTCCCCATTGTTTGATTTGAATAATTATTGGGATAAGGTACAATTTTAACCATGCCGTTTAGCTTTAGTAGCACATTAGCATTTAATATTTTTCGAGATATAATTTTGACCCTAACGTTATTAAAATCTATGATCCCAACCCTTTGACCATTGACTTTTCTCCCTGAGTCCCACAAGGATTAAAAAAGTATTTGGCAACTTATAATTTAGTTCCTAAAATTTTATTTATTTACAAAAAAATATTTTTTTAAATTAAAAATATAAAAAAATAAAATAAAAATTAATTATTTTATTTATTTAAAATTAAAAAAAAATATTATTTTAAATTTAAAATTACTTTTTATTAAATTGAAATAATTAATTTTTATTTAACTATACTTTTCTAAAATTAAAATAAATAAAATTAATTTTTAATTATTTAATCTATTTTCTAATTTCATATATTTGAAAATTATTTTTATATATTCAATCATATTTTCTTACTTTTTTATTTAATTAAAATTAGAATATTAAAAAATATATATATATAATTTTATGTATAATATTTATACATTACATTTTTATTTATTTATTTATTATATATTTTAATTTAAAATCAAAATAAATAGTATTATTTTTATTTAATTAAATAATTAATTTTTAAAAGTAATTTATTTTCTTATTTTTTATATATTTGTGTAATATCTATCATTTTGAAGTATATTTGTTGATTCTATTTGTTTGGAAAATTTTAAATTTAAATGAGAAGTTTAAAAATTTCAGAAACTTTTGTTTTGAACTGCAGCAGAATTCAGTGTTGATCATTACTTGCTCTTAAAGACATAATTAAGTAAAGTGTAAAATATGAAAGTTGTTAATTTATGTCTTAGCTATAATTCTGTAAAATGGTTTGGTAAAATTCTGAGTATGTGATGAGTTGTGTCTATTTGAGTAAGGCTGGTCTGGATGAGAATTTCTGCAGGGATGTAGTATATGTTTGGAATTTCTGAGAATAACTGAAGCAGAATTTGTTGAAGTTGTAAACATAAAAAATGTTTGTGTGTGTGTTGAGATGATGTCTGTAAAATTTCAAAATTTTTGGATAAGTATAC
>CANXYC010050617.1:0-40527 GCA_948193065.1 Aleurites moluccanus
TACTCCTCTCCTGAAATAAGGAAACAATGAGAGGGTGAGTATATAAGATACTCAGTGAATCTATATGCATCGCCAATGAAAATGAGATTTACAAAGGAACCAATGATATCAAATACTCAGAATAATCAATTGATAGAAGCATTAACAGTAAATGACCGAATAGTTCAATAATGAATATCACAGGTTCAATACCATAGAGAAAAATAGATAAAGGGCTGGATTGCATAAAATTATACAATCTCCTGTAGTAATCAATCTGGACTATATGCGAACTATATGTGCACATACAATCTCCTGTAGCAATATCTGTATCATAAGACGGGCCAGGTCTTATGGCTAGGTCCATAACTCATTTCCTAGCTAGGGTATCAGTAATACAATGTGCACAAGGTCGATAGTATTTTCCCACTACCCTGTCGAATCGGTAGCGCTGTTATGACGTATAAGGATCAATATCAAGAAACAACACATCAGTGGATACCATGATGCAACAATGGTATCCTCAATCTCAACAAACTCGATATCAATCACTCAATAGCAATTTAGTAGTAATAGCTCATCAGAATCAATTAATGAGCCTAAAATAAATAAAACATCAATAATAGTCCATTAAACAACGACCAAAGGTCTAACGATCAAAAATGGGAAAAAACATATTTTGGTCATTTTCGGTCAAAAAGTTGACACAATTGGCATGCCATGGTCGCTGGCGACGGTGGCATTCAAATGGTTGGCCTACGGATTTTTCGGCATGGTTTCGACGCAATATCAACATTGCTCCAAATATCAACAAACATGCACATAGAAAGCAATTTATAGGCAATAACCGCAACTAATAATCTTCATTCAAGGCATCAAATATGCCAAGAAAACACAAACCAACAATAAGAATAAAACAAGGCAAAATGGCACCTTTAGGGTTCGACCAAGAACCCTTTTTCACAATTGGTTTCCAAAGTTCGATTTATGAATTTGGACAAGTAAATTGATGCATAGTAGACTCACCTAAGCCTCCAAATCACCAAAAATCAAATGATTGCTAGCAAATCCCTAAATCCTTGGTTTAGGCCAAAATTGTTGATTTTCTTCGAACGAATTTTCTGCAACGAAACAAACATCAATTAAATACCTATAAATACCCAATTGACTTATTTTAAAGCCAATTTACCTATCCTAATCCATATACTAAAATTCACTCTACACAACATCACTTTTAGGGTTTTAAATTGGGGAAAACTGTTTAATGCATCATTTGATGAAATTAAACAATTTACCCATTCCTTTTATCACCAAAGTAATCTATTTAAACCAAAAAAAATAAACAAAACATCAACTTATGAAAATTACCTAGAATGACCAAAAATTCCACCTTGCTTGTTCTTCAAAATTTTTGATTTTCTATAGTTAATTTTAGTTGGTTGATGATTGTATGGTTTTAGTTTAGTATTTGAATCAATTTCTCTTCACAAACTTTGCTTGAAATTCAAAGAAATGGAGAGGAAAAATGGTCACGGGAGAATGAAGAAAACGGCAGAAAATTCTGCCCATTTTTGCCTTATATAATAAGACAAAATAGGCATTTTACGCTTTGGTCCTCAAATTTTCTAAAATTTAGTTTTGGTCCTTTTTCGCTCGGTAAGTTATTCCGAAAGTTTCGTCGGGAATTAGAACTTAAATTGAATGTTTAAACATCATATTTTAATTAATATTATTTAATAAAAATAGTTTCAGAGTCATTCTGAAACTCGGACCGATAAATTTCACTATTCACCGAAAATACTCTTTTACTCATTTTGTGAGCGTTCTGTAATATTTTCTCAAATTTCTTTTTACTGTATTCACACATGAATATTACTTATCAATTATCCTCAATCCAAATTTAAAAATTCATCCGTCGTCCGTTTCGCTATTTTTACGGCGACGATATCGGTACCGACGTTTTCCGAAAATTTTTTTCGTTTTCGCTCTAACTGATTTTCTAAAATTATTATTGGTTATTTTAATGATTTTAATCTATATACTAAGAATTTTATTCACTAAAACCTGTTATGCATTTCTAGGGTATTACAAATATATATCAAATTCCACTCATTTCAAGCATTAAATACCTAAAACATCAAAAAGGCATACCAAACCCTAACCATTCATGAATTCGGCCACAATACAAAATGCTCCAAATCCATTTATTTCCATCATTCAATCATCAAAACATGCTATACACATCAAGTACATAACATTTAAAGCATTAAACACATCAAAACCATAGTTTAATTCAATAATCAACCTATTCCTTTGAATTCTAACCATGCAAAACTAATTCTAATCCATAAATATTTATAAGGAACACCATATGAATATTAATAAACCAATAGAATTCAAAAACTAACAACTTACTAAGATTTCTTCCAAAGCTTCCTTGAATTATTTAGTGACTTTAATGGCTTTTTCTTTGAATTTAAATGTTAGATTAGTATTTAGGATGATGGATTGAATCTATTTCCATCAAAAATGGAAAGAAAACATCAAAGAATGGAGAGAGATTGTTTGGACGAACCATGTTGTAGTAAAAATGGTGAGTTTTGGCTGAAATTTTTCAAGGAAGAAGATGACAAATTGTAATATATATCCAAATATAAGTGATCCAATGGTTTAGGTTTTATGGTAATTTTGGTGAATCTTAGTCATCCAACCATCCATTCTTCTTACTTTCATACTATTGGTTCATCCAAAGTCAAAAATTCATCCATCATCCGTTCCGCTATTTTTACGGCGGCGATTTCGGTACCGACGTTTTCCGAAAATTTTTCCCGTTTTCGCTCTAACTGGTTTTCTAAAATTATTATTGATTATTTTGATGATTTTAATCTATATACTGAGAATTTTATTCACTAAACCTGTTATGCATTTATAGGGTATTACAGCTATTCATCAACTTAGCAATTCATAGATATATCATCATAATCAAATCATTGTATTCTCTAAACACATTGATTTACCATTATCATATATCATAAATTTCTAAGCGATTAATAACAACTCATCCATTCAACACCTAATAAAGAATATCCATGTATCTTTCATATCACCATATACACACATATATATTCTTATCTTTAATCTCTTAGTTTCAGTGTCCTTTACTCAATTACAATCTTAAGCATATCCTTTTCTACATACTCATCATCACTGATATTAAGTATCAACAAAAGATTCATAACTTTCATTTCTCCAATCATCCACAATCATTTCATAAATAATTCAATTAGTAATCCCTTGATGACTTTAAGAATCAATCCTATAATCATAATTTCCACATAAATGTAACTTATTCTATTCAATTTAAGTACTCTATTCTCTATAATATCATAAATCTTTGGTCATATAAAATCTTTCAATCAATTCATCTTGAGTTTCCACTATAAATCATTCATGCCTCACATTATTACATAATAACATATGCCAATAGCTCATTATCTCTAATCCAAATGCTTTTTAATCTCTACAAAACCTTCATTATGCACATTACTCGATCTTTTATTATTATTACCAATCATCTCATATTTAATCATTTAGTTAATCCCAATTTTTCTTTTAGATATATTATTGAATATTAATACTAAAATCATATCCGTCATAACTTCCATAAATGTTCCAAAGTATCAAAATTGATACTAGAATTATACTCAATCTGTGCTAAATTACCAAAGTGGTAATATCCACTCTTCTATGACCAACTTTTCTAATGTGGCAAAGCAATGTTGGCATTTCACTAATGGGAGCTCTCATAACAATCATTGACTATAATTCAATATCACATAGTGATACAGAGACACATCTTAATTGTGAAACTTAGATAACCATCAAGAATCATTAAGATAACTATACTATCATACCTCAATCAATCATATATTGATCAAAACTTGGGGTATCACAATAGATCTCCGTCCAACTTTACCGTTCATTGTAAGTTTTCATTTTTCCCTTTTTCTCTCTCTCTGTTTCTCTTTATGTGTCTGTCTTTCTTTCTTTCTTTCCACTCTAATTCCCTTGCAAGTCCATCAATCGCATATGTCTTGGATTCCATTACTCTGATGTTGCTGATGAAGTTGATTAGTAATGACATATACTAGTAGAATCATTTGGACTATAATCGTATCCTCGTCAGTGAATGGTAAGGTAAGTTTTCAATTTTTTTTTTCTTTTCGTTAATCTATGATGATAGAAAATTTAGGGTTTTGTTAGATTTAGGGGTTTTTTTAAAATTTTAAATTGATTTTGGAAATTGAGGTTTAAGTTACTATTTAGGATAATGGTAATTGATTTTTTAGAGATTGTAAAGTCTAAGTAAATTTTATTTTTATTTTTTTTAATTGGATTGCAATTTGCACTTTGGTTTTTCATTTTCTGTTGGAATTGCTAGTTTGTTGCCACTGGAATGCTGGTTGGCTATTAGGATTGTTTGTTTGCTACTAGAGTTGAGGTTGTTTTCCATTCAAATTTTTAGGCATTTGATGATCTTTGAGTTGTTAAAGAATCCATTGATAATTCCTTCTATTGTATATGTTAACTTAAGTAGAATTAATGGTAGGTTAGAGTTAACTAAATTTCAGTTACGAAGTTAGTTAGAGTTAGCTACTTAGTTATTGATGAGCCGGTATGTTAGTGAGATGGAAATTCTTAGTTAGTTAGATTAGTTAGCAAGCTTACAATTATATATAAACAAGTTTTATAGCCTAACACTTGTATGCTAATGAATTAGTTCATCAATTTCATAAAATTAATCTCTGATTAATATTTTTTCCTCTTGTTTACTATTCATGCTTATTGCTTGATGTTCTTTGATATGTTCTTAATAATGGTAGATTATTAAACTTTTAAATGATATCAGAGCAATCCTTGGCTGGATATTGTAATAACTTTCATTGATTTTATGATTACTCTTCATTGCTGGATATTGTAATAACTTTCATTGATTTTATGATTACTCTTCATTATTTCTTCGATTGATCGATCAAATAACATGATTTCAGAAGGAGAAAACCTTAGAAATGAAAATGATCAAGTTTAGAGGAATCAAGCTACTGGAAGAGACAACATTGATGATCCTTTGGTTCTTCAAAGCTCATATAATCCATGAATGGTCTTGACGAGTGCACCTCTTACTAGAAATAGTTACTTAATATGGATTAGATCTATGTTGATTGCTTTGGGAGCCAAAAATAAAGTAGGTTTTATAAATGGAAAACAAATTATGCCTAAGCCAAATTCAGGAAGTTATGAACAATGGAATAGAGTTGAATGCATGGTGACATCTTGGATATTAAATTCTATTTCTAAAGATTTTGTTGAAGCCTTTTTATATGTTACTAATTCGAAGGAACTTTGGGAAGAGTTGGAGGAGAGATTTGGGGAATTTAATGGTCCACTAGTATATTAAATACAAAGGGAAATAAGTTTTATCAATCAAGGAAATTTAATAGTAGTTGCTTACTATACTAAACTAAAAAAAGCTATGGGATGAATTAGGGTGTTTAATTCATGTGCCAGTTTGTACTTGTGGAGCAGCAAAGAATATGTTTGGCATTAATTGTGTAAATAGGCTAATGTAATTTTTGATGGGTTTAAATGAAAATTATGATAATGTGAGGAACAAAGTTCTGCTCATGGATCCATTACCTCCTGTGAGTATACTTTATGGTATTGAGGGTTGAAAAACAAAGAGAGGTTCAAAATGTTGTTATGGATAATATAGGTGGAGCAACCATGTTTGTCAAGAATCAATCTAATATAAGAGATTTTGGGAGAGAAGGAAATAAGGAGGGTTATAGATTGGGAAACTGGCAGAGGAATGAATACAATAGAAGTAACATAAATAAAGAGGATTGGTATTATGATTTTTTTTAAAACTCCAGGACATATGAAAGATTCATGCTTCAAGTTACATAGGATTCCTAAATTGTATGAAGATTTAAAGAAAAAAAAGAGGCTATGATGGTAAACGCTATAAAGTTAAAAGCTATGATGCTAAGGGATATGATCTTTCCATAAAACCTATAGAAATACAACAGTTTAGGCTTATAGCTACTGCTATAGATTCAACTGTTGAAGATTTTGTGAATCCTAAAAATTTCAGTAAAGCAGGTGAATGGGATACATCAATTACAACAACAATTCAGAAGGAAGTACAGAGACATATGAAAGGAAAGGGAATTAATGAATGAGGATTTGTTAACTATACAAGCTATGCATGTATAGTTCACTCAATTGCACTCAATTGTTTTGACTGTGGTTTTGGGGATGTATGGATCATAGATTCTGGAGCTACTAGCCATATGTGTTTCAACTTGCATATTTTAAGCCAACATATAAAACCAAAAACTCATACCTTGGTCAACTTACCTGAAAAATCAACCACCCCTATTTGCCACATTGGAACTGTCACCCTGAGTAATAAAATATTTTTAACTAAAGTCTTCCATGTACCTACTTTTACTTTCAATCTTAAATCAATTCATAAATCGAATCAAACCATGCACATTAAGATAATTTTCTTTGAAACTCATTGTTTCTTTCAGGACCTGCAAACTGAGGAAGTGTTAGTTGTTGCTAAGGTTCACAATGGACTATTCTAGATAAAAGTAGCTTTCTTGTAAATACCATCCTTGAGTTTCAAACCAAGGATTCAGTACTTGTTTTTGCAATACAAACAGTGATTCCTTTCTCTTGTACAGTTTCATTCACTAATAAAGAAACTCAACATATTCCTTTTTACTCTTTTGCATCATAGACTTGGTCATGCTTCATCTAATAAGATTGCTCATATACCATCTTTACTTATTGTACTTGATAAGTTATCTCTAATATGTGATGTTTATCCACTTTCAAAACACCACAGGCTGCCATTTCATACTAGTTTAACCACTACTTCTTATGCTTTTGAGTTAGTCCATATGGATCTTTAGGGTCCTTACAAAGCGTCTTCCATTAATGGTTCCCATTACTTCATGACATTAGATGATGACTCCACTAGAAGTACTTTGACTTATTTGTTACAAGATAAAACTCAAACATATATGTTTATTAAACACTATATACTGATGATATAGACTCAATTTCATATAACCATTAAGCAATTTAGGTCTTACAATAGGATAGAGTTCATAAATTGTTAGTGTCATTCTCTCTTTCTTAGCCATGACATTCTTCATCAGAAATGTTGTCTTTACACTCCCTAACAAAATGGGGTAGTTGAAAGGAAGCATAAACACCTTCTAGAGGTTGTAAGAGAACTTATGTTATAGTCCCACTTACCTATTCAATTTTGGTCTGAAGCTATACTTACAACCACCTATATCATTAATAGACTGCCTACATCAATCCTAAAATGGCTATCTCCCTTTGAGGTTTTATTTCATAAGCAACCTGATTACAACTTCCTTAGATTATTTGGCTGCCTATGCTTTATAGCAAATACTCAACCTCACAAAGATAAGTTCACAGTTATAGCTTCTAAATATGTCTTTCTAGGGTATGTCTCTAGTCAAAAGGCCTACAAAGTGTATGAACTACACTCTAAGCATGTCTTTTTCTTTAGGGATGTTAAATTCTATGAAGATTACTTCCCATTTCAAGATTCAACTTGTTCAGCTTCCTTTAATTGTAATATTCCAATTATGCCTTCAATTCAAGATTTCTTTAATAACTTTGAGCTTCTTGTTTCAAACTCTTTTACTCCTACTCCGGTTCCTAATTGCAATTCTACTTATTCATCCATTGTTCATAAGACTAATCCCATTGATAATACACCTTCTTATTCTATTTCTCATGAATTTTCCACTTCATATTCAGACAATGTCCTTGCAAATCTTGTTTTATTCTTTATGTTGTTAATACAAACATTGTACCTTTAAGACACAGTACAAAATCAAAGTCTAAACCAAGATGGCTACAAGGTTATGTCTCATTTATTCATTATGGGTTTGATATAGCTGCACGCATTACTCAGTCTTCAGCTTCATCAACAGGTACTTTATACCCTCTACAACTGTTTCCTTCCTCGTATCCTAATATACTTAAATTAGCACATATGGATTTTGTAGCTAAAGCATCTCTTGTCTAGGAACCTAGAACTTACAGTCAAGAAAAATCTGATCCTCATTGGGTGGAGGCCATATAGAAAGAAATATAGGCTTTAGAACTCAATAATACCTTTGACATTACAGATCTACCTGCTAGAAAGAAGCCAATTGGCTATAAATAGGTGTACAAGATTAAGTTTAACCCTGATACTTCTATTGATAGATACAAGGCTAGACTTATGGCCAAAGGGTACAATCAAATCCTTGGTTTGGACTACAATGATAGTTTCCCTCCTGTGGCTAAATTATTCACTGTTTGAACTTTTCTTGCTATTGTTGCATCTCATTCATGGTCTTTACATCACATTGATATCAATAATGCATTTTTACATAGTTTCATTGATGAGGAACTTTATATGCTACCTCCTGAAGGTTATAATGTTCCCAAAACAAAAAATTTGTATACTCAAGAAATCCATTTATGTCTTAAAGCAAGCTTTCAGGCAATTGAATATTCAATTTATCACTACGTTGAAAGGCTTTGGTTTAATCCAATCTAGTAATGATCATTGCCTCTTTACTAAAACTACTCCAGCTAGTTTTCTTGCCTTAATCATCTATATAGATGAGGTTCTTATTATAGACACATGCATTAAAGATATTATTCAAGTTAAAGCTTTTTTGAATGAGCAATTTACTATTAAAGACCTTGGCTCTACCACGTATTTCGTTGCATTGAAATAGCTCATATAGATGTTGGCCTCTACATCAATCAAAGGAAATACATCATTGATTTGCTTCAAGACACTGGTCTAACATGTGCCAAACCTGTTTTAACTCCTTTTCCTACAACTCTTATATTAACATATGACTCTACTCCTTTGTTGGATGCTCCTGATCAATTTAGAAGATTGGTAGGCAGACTGCTCTATCTAAACCTCACCAAGCTAGACATTACATTCTTTGTTAGTCAATTCATAGGTCAACCAAGACAAACATATGGATGCAGCCTTCCACATTGTTAAATATCTGAAAGGTTGTCCATCTCTTGGTCTTTTATTTCATGTTCATTCTTCTTTGCAAGTGACAACTTTTTGTGATGCTAACTGGGCTACTTGCAAACCTATTAGAAAGTCCATTACTGGCTTTTGTAAATTTCTGAGAGGATCTCTCATTTATTGGAAAGCCAAGAAGCAAGCCACAGTCTCAAGGTCTTCAGCTGAAGTAGAGTACAAGAGTATGGGTGCAACAGTTTGTGAACTCCAATATATCTCCTACCTGCTTACATACTTTCAGCTCAAACCTCATATTCCCATCTCTCTATATTGTGACAACCAAGCAGTACTTCATATAACTTCTAATTTGGTGTTCCATGAGAGCACAAAACACCTTGAAATAGACTGTCATATTATTAGAACAAGCTACAGGAAGGGTTCGTTCATCCAGTTCATACTCCTCCCAAACTTTAGCTTGTTGACCTATTTACAAAACCCCTTGCTTCCAAAGTTTTTAATTTTCTATTGTCCAAGATGGGATTGTTGTTCCTCCAATAACAACATAATGAAGTTAATTGCTATTTTTATTGTCAAAAACTACCATTCTAGGACAGGCCAATGATTTGAAGTTTAATGTGAACTTGAAGTTGAAGGTCCTAAACTTTAGGCCTAATGGGCTAAAACTTCATTTTTAGCTTAAAAAATTAACCTTTGATTGAAAAATGAGTTAAAACATACTTGTTATTCAAGATATGTCAAAAGAACTTATTGGGGTAAATGATATCACTGATCACTAAACTATTAGGATTTTTCTATTTTGATTACAAACCAAAAAATCATTGCAGATTAATACCTAACCTTTCTAAAAAGTTTCACTCAATGATCATTTGTTAGGTTTTTGACTAAATCAAAATACATGGCATCCACGTCAGCCGATGGTGATGATAAAGTATTACACGTCAACGACACATGGTGATCACCAAACTTTGAGGATTATTCTAATATGATCACTAAACTTTGAAAAATATACACCGACTATTCACTCACCAGAAAAAGACCGGATCGGCACAATGAACTACACGTCAACTAATGATGCTGACTAGGAGTGCCACGTCACATAATTGATAATGCAAAAGTCAAAGATCTAAACACTAGCAAAATAACTCCTATCCATTTAAACCAACAGGTACCAAAACAATAATAATAATAAACTAGTCATTAATATAAAAAACTTAAAGTTCACATAACAAAACAAAACAAGCTTAAACAGTAAAGACAATAACTCTACCATTTTTCTTTATCTTTTTCTCAGCAATCTTGGATACCAGCTTACCTTTTACTACAACCGGTTGATTCTCTTATAGTATACCCTTACACAATACCTTAAAGTAGCCAAACTAATTGACATTATGCATCGACATGTTGCCCTTGTTGGCTTTGTTTTTTACTTCCTGATGAATCATTGAAACATAGCTTGTCGATGTTGACAATAAGGCAGTAGATTTTATTCCTCAACTTATGGAAGTATCGCATATCGACTTTTCTAAAATACCCAGGATTGTACTTGTCGAAGAGGATCATATGGTTGTGTATACCTCCAGCATTACTGCGACTACCAGGATGTTTCCTGTGCTTGTCGATATGCTATGACCAGCGCGGTCCGATCCTTGTTAAATTTGGTGGTTGTTCTAGCCTTCTTTGCTTTGAGAAGCGTATTTGGCGGATTTATGAGAGAAATGGAAGAATTAGGGTTTGAAAATTTAGATAGAAAGAATCTATATAGTTTTATTTTTCCATCTTGCCCTGATGGTGTCAAACTCAAAATCGTGTGAAGAAACATTATTGTTTTGGATATAGAGGGTGACACTTTGGCATATTTGATATGGTAAGATAAATTTGCACCTTGTAACGTAGAAAAAATTTGCGATGTGGATATGACGTGGCACTCCTAGTCAGCATCATTAGCTGACATGTTGTCCATGTGTGCAGATTTGATTTTTTCTGTTGAGTGAGCAGCCGATGAAATTTTTTTAAAATTTGATGATCACATTAGAATAATTCTCAAAATTTAGTGATTACTATGTTACTGTTAACGTGAATGTTGACTTATCAACAAGAATCCAGGTGTTGACACCATCGGCTGAAGTGGACACTATGTATTTTTATCCGGCTAAAAATATGATAAGTGATTATTAAGTGAAACTTTTTTAAAAAAATAAACATTAATTTGTATCAATTTTGTGATTAAAATAAAAAAACTCTAATAATTTAATAATAAGTGATATCATTTGCCTCAACTTATTGGGATAAAGATTAATTTGTTATCTTCACCATATTTTACAAAAATACTTTTACTTTAACCCACTGGATACTATCCAAGTGATACTAGTTCAAATGATGAAAGAAGTTTTCGAAGATCAATAATTAATAATGTATATGACATATTAAAAAAGATTTAGATTTTTTCTAATAAACTTTGAATTATTAAGCCTAATTTCTCTCTCTACATAATTTAATTATTTTATTTTTTTCTTATTTTATTGTTGCTTCCATGCCTTAAAAGTTATAGTAATGTGGCTTGAAAAGTACAAATACATGAGTTTCAGGGAGATAATATTTGTTAAATTGATTAATTGAAAATATAATTGTTATGTGTGCTTGATTTTGGGTTTCATAATGGACTTTGATATTAAATTGCTTTTTTGTGTAGGGGAAATGTCCAAATTATAAGGGAGATACTCCTGAATTTTTGGCAGCATTTTAATCTTAATATTTTTAAGAAAAATTATAATAAAATTGAAATTAAAAGTTTATAATGTCCTAGATACAGATGTAATAACATTGTTCCTATATTAATTTTAATGGAATTTTAATTTCATAACTCATTTAAAATTAAATATAGATGAATTTATATTAAAATTGTCAAACTTTTTTGAATAAATCATGAAGTTAAATTATTATTTTATGACAATTTGTAAAAATAGTTGACTCAAATTTTTTAAAAGAGGTACGATGGATGTTCATATACACGTTGAGTTATACTTTTAACGAGAGATATAACAACTGATATAAGAAAGGGTCGAGTTTTTTGTGATGGACAGGTGCTATAATAAGGGACCAATTTAGAAATTTTAGGAATGGGCATAATTTTATATCAATAGAACTTAATATTATTATTTATATCGTAAATATAAATTAAATTAAAAATTAACGTATAAAATAATAAAAGGATTAACATAATTATATTGTCTGAAAAATAATTCTCTTAAAATTTATTATTTTTTTTTTATTTACTAAGTGCTGATCTAAAAATTTTTATTAATCTACCTGTGAATTATATGATAAAATTTTTAATATTATTGACTTGAAAATTAGAACTAAAGCTTCAATCTTGTGCAAACAAATAATTTTTTTTCTGATTAGAATTTTTTTACATTCTAGTAAAATTTAAAATTTGTAATTAAATTATTAAATCAATATTATAGTTTAATAAAATTATAAATTTAAATTATAAGATTTATTTCATGTAAATTATTATAGTAAAAAAATTTAATTTTAATTATCATTGAAATAAAAAATTTTAATATAAATTAACAATATTTTAATATTTTTATAAAATTTTAATGGCAAAATGAACGAAATTATTATTTATATTGAAAGTATCAAAATATATAAATTAACTAGTAAGTTTCTAAAAATATAGGAATTAAAATATTAATTTTTATATATTAAAATGTAATTTATTAAAAATTTATAAAAAAAATTAAAATTTAAAGAGAGACACGTCAGCCTTTGCTCAAACATGGATCCGTCTCTAGCTAAAAAAAAAAAAAAAAAAAAAAAAAAACACGTACGCCCTTTGTAGGAGGCTATGCTAGGATCTGCAATAGTTGTTGCTCCGTCTGCCTCTGCTTTTCCTCTTACAACTGGTAATACTTCTGCACGTATTATTGATAACCTGCATCTATTGATATTAATGAGTAGTAGAATCATATGATCCCGATACTATTATGGTCTTGATGTCAGACCTCATGCTTACTATATTTATGCTAATATTTTTTCTTTTCTTTTCTTTTTTTAACATATTACACTTCTTGTTAATATTTTTATTTACATATTAATGTTTATAATAAATTCATAAATATTACATATATATTTACAATTCCTACAATTATAATAATAGTAATATAATAGTGAGAGATAAAAATTAATATAAATAAAAGGATAAGATACAAATAACTTATGTTGTTTCGATTTCATCCAGAAAATAATGACCTACTCCTATAACATATTCTTACTCCTAAAATATATTATAAATATCACATAAACACTTTAAATTTTTAAAAGCACAATTAAAATTCTGAAATTATAAAAAACAGATAATAAGCTCCTCTTCCGTTATAGCTCCGTCTTTTTGTTATGTCTCTTTATTTCATTTCATTTTTTATAAATATATTTAAATTATTTAAAAAATTATAAAATATTCATTTTAAATAATAGTCAATAGAATTTTTGTAAAATATATTTTATTTTCACATATTAAAATTTCATTTTTTTTTAATTTAACATATATTATTTAAATATAAACTTAATTTTCAAAAAATTTTAAAATTTATTATTTAGTTATCAAATTACATATAATTTCACTAAATATAAATTTTAATTTAACTAATTTCATAAAATAATTTTTTATAGAATAAGATTTCTCTCTCTCTCTCTTTATATATATATATATATATATATATATTCTTTTAACTATATAATAAAATTTTAAATCAAATTAATTATTTTAAACTGAAATTTTATTTAATAAAAATCATTTTTAAAAAATATATTATAATTATTTTTAGAATAATTAAAGTATTAATAAGTGATTAAGAAAATATAATTAATTAAATTAATAATTAATTTAGACTAGAGAGTGTATGTATACAGAAAGATAAAAATCTTATTTTATGAGAAATTATTTTATGAAATTAGTTAAATTAAAGTCTATGTTTGGTGGAATTATATGTGAAAATAATAATTTTTATAATTTAATAACTACAGATTTTTCAAAATAAAGTTTATATTTAAATAATTTATGTCAAAAGAAATTATTTTTTTAAGTTTAATATATCAAAATAAATGATATTTTATGAGAATTCTAATGAATTTTTATTTATAATTTTTGGATTCAAAATAATATTTTATGAATTTTTAAATGATTTAAATATATTTATAAAAAATAAAAAGAAAATAGAGGGAGAAATAACAGGGGGGTAACGGAGAAGAGGGTGCATTGCCCCATTTTAAGAGATACATTTATATCTTATTTCATAAATAAAAAAAATTAGAGCATGTCTAATGAGATTTTTTATCTAAACTTTTTAGCCAAAATAGAGAGAAAAATTAAGAAAAATGAGATTCAGGAGATTCTGTAAATCCATTCATTCCCTAATTTTTTTTTTAAAATCATTGTCTCTCTCCTTAAATACGAGGAGAGAATAATTTCCTAAATCTTTTTTGTACATTTTTTCTTTCCATGTTAAATATTTTTTTTTCATTTTTTATTTTTCTCTCACTTATTATAAAAATAAAATATTAATTTTATTAATTAAATAATAAAATAGAGAGTGTTGTTAGAATATGTATAATTTTCAAAATAAATTAAAATAGAAAGTTGAATTATTTATAATATAATAAAGAGTAAAATAGGGAGTGTTATTGGATTTGGCTTTACAATGAAATAGTGTTGGATTAATGATAAAATTAAATTATTTATAGATTAAGTTTGAAAAATAGCGATGGATCAAGTACAAATTAGTAATAAAATTAAGTAATTATAAAATATTTTTTTTTAAAAAAAATGAGATGAAATTGTGATGGAATATAATCCATTGCTAAATTTAGCCATAGAAAATTTAAAAATAATGGTGAATTTTTATAAAATTTTAATTCTAATTTAGTGGCATCTTCATTTTGTCGTTAAATATAGCAATAAAAAAAATATATAAAGACGGATTTTATCTCTTTAATTTGCGCTGATCAGTCAAATCCATCACTATTTTATTAACGACAAGAGAAATATCGAAGGATGAAATCTGTCACTAATTCAAAATGGCAATGGATTCTTATTTTAGCGATGATAGTGTAATTTATGCTGAAATTTCGTAAGAATATTTTTATATTTTATGCACGTCTTTTATCAGACAATTTTCATTAGATTTAAAAATAATATCAATTTTCTTTCTATTTTTGTATTTTATTATGACTTTTAAAATAATTGCTTGTTATATAAACTAAAACAAATGATTCTTCATTATTATCGTGTGTGTACATAGTTACAAATTAAAAATTTTTATTTCGAATTTTGTGACAAATGCTAATTATTGCTATAAATTTAATATTTCTTTCTTCCCAAAAAAAACATTCACTTTCATCTGTTTTAAATTATAATTTATTTTCATATTTTAAAGAGTAATTAATTAATAAATTTATTAATATATCCTTATTTAATATATTTCATTATTAATGCATCATATTTTTATCAATAAATTATAATTAAATTTATGTAATTATTAATCAAAATATGCATATATTTTTTTATATTTCTCATCAATTAATAAAAAAAAATTAATTTGTTGACACGTTTATTAATAATTAAGCTTGGATAATAAAATTTTATTAATTTTGATATTTAGTATTAAAAAAATTAAATAATATTTATTTCTAAAATAATTATTTACTCATATAAATGAAAGAGTATTTGTAAAAATATTAAATAAAAATTATTATTTTAACTAAATTAACTATTTTTCTTAATTTTTATAAAAATAAAAATAATTTTATCTTTTCCTGTGGAGCATGTCTTGTAATAAAATGTTGGAAGAAACAAATTAATTCTTGCCAAATTTAGTTTTTATTTGAAGCTAAAAGATAAATGATGCCACAAAATTTACTAAAAATGTAGCTAATAATATTGATACATAAACATAATATTGATACATATAATTCAATTTTTATTATATATTACTAAAAATGTAGCTAATAATATTGATACATAAACATAATATTGATACATATAATTCAATTTTTATTATATATAATGTACAGTAAATAAAAAAACAAAAAGAAAAGTGACTTGCATAAGACAAATCTATGTGATTTGTTCAAGTTTTGTACATTAGCAAGATAGGGAATTAGCATTAATTCATGAAAAGATAGCCTAATAGAAGTGATTATAATTTTTTAAGTAACAACTAATTACAAATTATAAGAGATTAATATGTCAAATCGTGTGCCAGAAAAATTAATCAAATAAAGAAAAACCTGATGAGTTAACCAACCAACCAACAAATTTTCATCTTAGGCCAATTTACCGGAAAAGCCTTGGTACTGATCTCTTTGGCACTTTGCCTTCAAGCCTTAGTCTTCTATATGCTTCTCTCATGTGGCAAGGTCTGATTGGTCCAGATTCCCTCCTCTCTGTCATCACCATCCTAGCTGGAAACCATGGTAAACAAATGAAAAACATCAGAAGACAGCTACTCCAAATTTTCTATATGTAATTTTCATACAGACTAAACCTAAGTTCTCAATAAGTCAACAGCAAGATCTGTCACAGGTCAGTTATTATACAGCTTAATTATATGGTCATGGAAGCATCAGTTTCTATCCTTCTCATTTCATAATATTTTAATGTACAAGCGACAAGAAGCATTGTTATTCTGGGAATTGAAGCGAGAGATATACACAAACCTGTTTCAACAAGTTCGCCAACAAACATTTTTGCTATTCCGCAAACTACAATCGTCATTGGTAAAGAAATTTTCTGGCTTCCAGTGATGCTCACTAGCAACTGCATTCAAGCGAGAAATTAAACTAATTAAGGCCAATTTCAATGCATAAAGAAATCAACTTGTATAAGAACTGATTGTGTATCTCGTAAAAGCTGGCTATATAAAAAATGCAATTTCCAAACATAGCAACTTGTGTATGTACAAGCTGAAAGACATCTTCAAACTTATTCCCAACAAGCAGACTATATTTACATTTCATGAAGCAGCCACGTTATGCCTTCCCCACCTTGTTTTTTAATAAAAAAAAAATATATTTGGGAAAATATGTATAAAATAATTGTGTTGAGCTGACCGTAGCCTAATTGTAAAATAATAAACCAAGCCCCCTAATAAACCCACATTCTCAAATACAATTAACGAGGACAGAGATTCCTGGTAAAAAAATAAAAAAACACTTTGGACCAATCTATTAAATAGAAAAATAAATATCAAATACAGGAATGCAACAAAAGAGAAGATGAGAAAAGAGAGAAGACTACAGCGATAGAAATGGCATACCTTTCTCATGTTAGCCCTCTGAAGAGCAGATCTGCGAAATGATTCATATCTGCTCATCTGTTCTTCAGTGAACTGTGATAAAATAGCCCTGAATAAGAAACAAAGACAATAGTTCAGAGGAATATGCCTCTTTATGCTTCATGAAAAAGGGATATGGAGAACAATAGAGTGCCAGTTAGTATTCCATGAAGCATCCATTGTAATTTACACGGCATTTCGATAAGTTTTATTTCATTGTTCCTTGCATTCAAGAAGCAAATCAGTAAATCTCCCATTATACCTCATATTCTTTTCCCCATTTAGAACTTTGAAGAAATAACAAGATGTGGAAAATAACTAGATGAAGTGTTTAAAATTGAGCTATTTTACAAGTCCAATAAATGGAACTCACTAATATTTAAGAAGAGGCCTAACTTTGAACAACAGGATGGGTCCACTTTATTTTCAAGGAAATTGTGAAAGCAGGAGCAGGAGGCTGTTTGTTTTCTGGAATGGTACCAAAAGAAAGCAAAGATCCCAGGCCCAGAACTCTTAGAAGTTCTACCTGAATGCAGTGGCAAATAAAGAATTTTGTAAATTTTAAAACATAAAACAACCTAGAGAAGCAGTGTATGTGCTTTTGAAAAATAAAACAAAATTCTATTCCTAGTTGAATTTTGTGAATTTTTAATGACTAATCCCCTATCATTTAATATTTCTGTACATTTTCTATCTTGTCTGTCTTGCTAAACTTAATCAAAATTTTACCAGAAAATCATTTCATCCTAGCAACTCAAATATGACCGTAAATAAAGTATACACCAAATAAATACTTTGATAATTATTCACTTTTATAATGTAAATTACAATTATCATGCATGTAACCTTGACATTTATACTAACAAACAAACCTCTAATTATTTTTGTTGAAAATTTGTCACTTTTCAAAGGATAAAAAACTCAAATTTGGGAGGAGTAGAAATGGGATTTGATTCCAAGATGCATGTTTATTTATTTATATATTATCTTTTTATTTTATTTTTTGAGGGAGGTAGGGTCTATATCCCTATAATCAAACTCACTGAAGATTGAAGAAGACCCATTTATGAAAGCATAAATTGATCCAGCCACTCCTATGTTTTAATGTGCATACCAAGTATGAATATATGCAACATTGTCTTCAAGCATGTGTATTAGAAACATTGTGCAAGGATTATAAGCAATCAGAAGTACAAAGGGGAAAAGAAGTAAAATACATACATTGCAATAGAATGCTCCTCAATGATTTATCCAAAACTATTATACTAAAGGTTTCAAGCTAATCCTTGAGCAATTGTTTCAGTTAACAAATGCTTAGTCAAGCCCACAGAACTGTGAGCTCTGGGGTGAAAAACCCCGTAAGTTCATTCTGAAAGACCCTACGTAGCCAGTCCTTTGCAGTTCTCTGCATTAATGCAGCCTCATTATTTCCAAATCTTCGTTTGCACTAATGAACATAAACCAAGCTTAACTGGAAGAGCAAAAAAGCAAAGAAGAGCACCGCTACCTAATTTCTACCCCTGATCATCTTACAAATGGTTAACGAAACCTTTAAATGAACCTTCAGATGCTCAAAAAAAGATCCAAACCATAGCTCTACTAGAAACCTCATCTATGATAGATTTAATTTAACTTAAATATATTTAATCCACTAACTCATCAGTAAGACATAACAACATAAGATGATATTTAATCCACTAACTTAACTCATCAGTAAGACATGACAACATAAGATGATGTACTCACTGCATCTTGGCCATTTTATCAGGGTCAGCACTAGATGGGAACTTAGAAAGCTCAACTTCCATATTGTCCTCCTCTTCGTATTCGTCATCTTCTTTGTTCTTGGCCTTGCTTTTAGCAGTGGCTAAGGTAGGTGTGGAAGTGGAGGGGTCAGCAGGATGGACACCAGCACTTCCAATGTCATCATCTTCTTGAGCAACAACAGGATCCTGAGAAGCAGCAGAAGTTTGAGTGTCTAACTCATCAGGGCCAACAGGGGAATCAGGCGGCGTTTCCTCTTGCTCCTCATACGCTGCCTCAAAAGGATCCTTCGACTGCTTCATTGCCCTTTTCCTGTAAAATGTAGTATTAAACCTAACAAGTCATGAATGCTCAGAATTGGAAATGGCATGGGCTTTGTATGGAAAGACGGATAAAAAAAAATAAAGAGACATTCAGATAACCATGAACCTGGATTATGAGAATTGAAATTCCTCTAAAATTTTCCTTATCCCACTAAATAATCTTCAAAATCGAACAAGAATTAGGATTTTGGATTAACAATATGGAGTCTCAAGCAGTGAATTGAGATATAGAAATGATAATAAAAGCAAGAGTATATGGAGGAGCAGAGAAAGGATCTGTTGGCTATGGAATGAAGAGGTTAGGGATGATATCTCGTCATGCTTAGGGGTGAGAAAAAACCGAACCAACTGAAAATCGAACCGAATCAAACTTAAATCGGTTGGTTCGATTTAATTTGATTCAAATTTCGATTCGGGTTTATTTTTTGAAAATTTTGGTATATTTAATTCGATTAGGTTTTCTTCAAAATTACCTGAAATAACCAAACCGACTGAAATATGTATATATTTTATATTTATTTATAAGTATAAATTTAAAAATATATATTTTTAATAATTATATATTTATTTGTTGAAAAAAAAAAGAAAAAAACGAATAACCAAATTGAAATATGTCGGTTCGGTTCTTTTTTGTTTTTAAAATTTTGATTCTATTCGGTTTGATTTAAAATTCGATTCAATTCGATTTTTAAAAATTATAATTCGATTAATTCGGTTTTTAAGAATTTTGGTTTAATTTAAACCAAACCGACCGATTGCTCTCTCTAGTCATTCTCTCTTTCTTTTACTTTTTTTTTTAAAAGAAAAATAGGTGATTTGCTAATAATTCTTTTTTAATTTATTAATAAAATCATAGTTTTTATTTAGTATCGAAGTCCTCAATTATTATATAAGAATTTCCCACTTTTTATTTATTTATTTTACTTTTAAATTTATTTATTTAATATTATTTAAAATTTCATTTTTAACGAGTGTAAAAAAAAATCAAAATTAAAATTGACAACAAATAAAAGTTTATATATTATAGCTTTCGTTCTATGCCGCTTTCAAGCTTCTCTTTTGTTTCATTTTAGGTACCCAAATCTGGGATGATCATTTCTTATCAGTGATAGGCCTTTATTTTTTTTATCTGTTACTTGATATTATTTTTCTTCATTTTTTTATTGTCTCTTATTTTATTTTTATTTAAATTTCTATATTTTATGCTTCCCTTCTATGGGATTTTTGTGCTTCGTCTTTAGAAATTTTTTGTGCTTGATGTGGAGGATATTCTCATATCTATCAAGATCTTAGTTCGGTCTATCTGATAACCAAGAAGCTTTACAAGCAACAGTCTCCTCTTGGCTCGACTTATCCAATGATCAAATGGATTTAACACTAGTTGTTTTTACATCTATTCATGTTAGCATTTTATCCACCAGTTATAAGGAGAATTTATCTAAAAATTGGTTCATTTTATCTGAAACTCAAGGTCCAAATCATCTCATGCCCTTTTTAGTGTTTTTAAGGGACATTGTGACTATTTTTTTTACCCATGATTTAGGTGGTGATTTATATTCTTTGTAGATTGTGAACACGAGATTTCACACCCCGGACCTTAGACGACATTACATCGGACCTAATCGGACTCGTCCAGCACTTGGAAGACGGACTGACAGACGAAAACCAAACGAACAACCGAGCATCCACCCGCTAGGCTCATAGAATCCGCCAGCTGTGTTTGGTGGATCCATTAGTAACACCTGGCAGATCCCACCAGGCATAATGGCAGATCCACCAATTTTGGGCTGCAATCCACCGACCTTTAGCCCAAAATCCGCCAGGCCTGTCTGGGACTTCCTCCAATGCACTCCGGCGGATTCACCAAATCTGGCACGATCCGAAATGACTAAAATGACCAAAATGCCCTTCAGACCTCTATAAATAGTCCTCCACCCCTCATTTGCAACACACCAACTTCTTGAGTAGACTTGTTCTAAAAAAAGTTCTCTCATCCCTCCGAGCAATTTTCTCTAAGTTTCAAGTGATTTGCCCTCCTTGGGTTAAAACCAATTTCTCAAGTCCTCATTGGATTTTGAGAAATTGAAAACTTGCATTTGGCCAATAGAGCCCTAAATTAGCCCTCTTTGGGTTTTATTTAGCAAGAAAGATCAATCGATTTGGTTCTACTCCACCGACACCGTAAAGTGGAATTTTAGTCCGACAAAGCACTCTGACCGCTACCAACCCGCAAAAAAGGAAGGTATAAATCATATTTCCTCCAAATCAAAATTATCATTTTAAATCAGACCTATAGAACCGACCCAAAATCAGCCTTTGACTCTGCCAAAATCCAAATTCATTTCAGACCAAACCCGAAATCCTCTAGCAAGAGGGGCGAACTACGATAAATTTTAATTCCCATTCAAAGGGATATGTAGGCACACACCAAGAGCTGTAAATCCATAAAACCCAAATATATTTTCTCACATTTTTTTCACCCAGTGTTTGCTTAGACTTGTCAGTGTGCTTGTCTTTGCTACCCTATCGTTCCTTTCACATACCCTGTTCTTGCTTTTGGTCACCTCTTCCTTTTTCTTGCTCACTAATTTCATCTTGTTACCCCAATGTTCATCCTTGCTACCTCTATTCTCCCTCCTCACTCCCCAATATGACCGGCGGATTTGTGATTGACATAGAACCCAATAAAAACTAGAGTCAATATCACTGATCAGACTGATGCATTGAAACTCTTATGGTTAACCTAGAATCCATAAGAACTACAGTTAACACCTCGACTTCAAATTATATAGAACTGATTTACATTTATTTACTGTTTTCAAATGTATACTTTATTTACTGCTTTAACATTCTATATATGTCATGCAATATTATTCTGATTATGAAAATTGAATTTTAAGTCAGAATTAATTTAAAGCAAAGTCAGAATTTCTTAAATAAAAAACCTAATCCCCAAGCTTAGATCCGTTCGAAGGTCTAATGCATTTTATCCATTAAGGAAATTAAATTGGAGTCATTTTTGGATTTTTTACTTAAATTTTCCCATAAAAAATAAAATTAAGGTAGCTACTCTCCAAAAACAAATTTTCAAAGCTGAATTGAACTCGAAACAGATTTCAAAACAAAAATGAAAATTTTCAAAGCATAATAAACAGAAAATCAAGGTGGCCAAGTATTTCGCTGATGTGAGACTGAACCCCCTAATGAGCATTCCGATTCCTCGAGTAAACCAGAGCGACACTCGGGCAAAGCCTCATGGTTGGTGACTCTATTGGGGATTTGTCATTTTTCAAAAATGAAAAGAGGACTACTAATTGATTTTTGAAAAATAAAATATTTTTCAACAAGTTCGAAACTTGGCTTTCAAATTAAAACTGACTTTGTATTACATGCATCACTACATGGACTCTTTGTCCACTACCAGTTACAATTTTCAGCTTGAAAACTAGTAGCATTGACTTGGCAAACCTCTTTGGGTATATTGGGAGATAGCGAAAGTAGAATCCCTAATTCTTTTAGAGAGGTATGCAGTACCATCTGACCCATTAATGTTGTTAAGTATATTGCTGCTCCGTAAGACTGATTAAGTCCAACCACCTAGCCTTCATGTAATTGACCTTAGAACTCGACTCCTCTTACAGCCCATACACCATAATAAATCAAAGGCCATGCTCATAAAACAAATTTTTTTCATATATGCACGCATATGTCAATGCATAAACCATACCTATTTAGATTTGTGGACCAAAGACCAAGAGTCAGTAATCAAATTTTAAACAGTGAAACCGATCCACTCACCTTGAAGAGTACATACTTGACCTGTATTAAAAACGGTGAAATCGAACCACTCACCTCTTAAACAGTGAAACAGATTCACTTATCCTTAAAGGGTACATACCTGACTTGTACCAAAAACAGTGAAACCAAACCACTCACCTCTTAAAAAGTGAAATAGATACACTTATCCTCAAACCGTATAAACTCGACCTGTACCTTGAATAGTGAAACAAATCTACTTATCTCAGACTAGGGCCATCCCCTCATCTCTCCACCAAAAGTTAAAATTCCCCCGCGGGACCTCCATCGTCACAGTCAAGGGTGTCATGCATGGAAAAAGCGAGGTCGCGCCTTCTATGACGATCCTGGAGATCCAACCCGAACTGACTGCGGTGCCACTATTAGGATTCTCATTTGGTACTGTCCAATTCATCCAAGTGGAAGAAGGTAAAGAGTTGGTTTCATTTGACTTTGACCTCTTTGAGAATATTGTTGTGGCTAACATTTTGAGGAAAATGAATTACTTTCCTAGCCTAGGACTTGTAAGAGGCCACTAGGGGATCATTTCTTTCAATGACTATCTAATTGCAAACCCACCTTTTGGACTTGGGTATCGGCCCACTGAATCAGATCTGGAAGAGGTGCAGGAAAGAGCCAAGGCTAGAACTCAGGCTCGTAAAGAAGGTAAAGCCTATAACTGGGAGATGTGGCCCTACTTCTCAACTATTAATGGGTATTTTGTGAAAGGAGAAACTTTTCCCTACTGTGGATTACTTGAACCCTCCTATTGTTCCATAACCAAGAAACTGACCCCTTGTTTTGAAGTTTTCTTTAATGTCAGGATCAGCTTGGAGGACTATGAACCCATCTATATGCTACACTTGGATTGGGAAGAGAATATGGAGGCCACTCTCTTTGAGTAGGTTTCCGTAATAGAAGGTGGAGTAGAAACAGACCCTGCCGAGCTCATCCAACCAGCCCTGACCCCACTTGACAATTGGCACTATGAGAAGCAAGTCAACCCAAAAATTGAGTTATCTACCAACTATCCAGTTGAGTCAGAGTCTGAATCAGAAATAGATCATAATTCTGAGTCTGAGTCAAAAACAGATCCTAAATTAGAGTTTGAGTCAATCGAGTCGCTTTCTTCTTTTGAGTCTGTAAATCTCCCTAATTTGTCTTTCAATTTCGATGTAACTAAAGACAATGAAACTTTCATCAGTAATGAAAAATTTGATATTTCTTACTTTCCTGTGTCTACCTTTCCACTTGCTAATAAATTTGATCGGAATGAGATATCAAAAGAAAGTGAGAAAAATGAAATAAATAAAGAAAAGAAAGAATCAATTAACCTTTACACCGATGATAAACTGAAAGTCACATACATTGCATCATCATATTTTGATAAAACAGCCTTTTGCATTGCAATTAAGGAGTTCATGGATTGCTTCGCATGAGAGCCCAAGGATATGACAGAGATTGATCCAAGCATAGCGGTTCACAAGATTCTGACTTACGATTATGTCAAGCCTGTTATGTAGAAATTGAGAAGACGAAAAGCAGAATAGTCTTTGAAGGTTAAAGAAGAATAGCGAAGCTTCTAAATAATGAGTTCATCGAGACCATAACTTGCACATCATAGTTGGCCAATATAGTATCGATCCCCAAGAAGGATGGAAAACTAGGAGTCTGTGTGGATTTCAGGCATCTGAACAAGGCCTGTCTCAAGGATGACTTCCCCTTACCTTGTATCGACTTACTAGTTGACCGCATGACAGGATCTGAAGTAGTCTCTTTAATTGACTTGTATACAGGTTACAATCAAATTCAAGTCAACTTATCGGACAAGGAGAAAACAACCTTTGTGACTGAATGGAGTACCTATTGCTATAAGGTCATGCCTTTTAGTCTAAAAAATGTTGAGGCAACCTATCAGAGAATGGCCACTACCCTCTTCCATGATATGATCCACAAGGATGTCGAAGTATATATGGATGATGTGGTTATCAAATCCAAGACAGCATAGGGGCACTTGGATGCTTTAAGACGTTTCTTCTAGAGAATCGGAAAATACAACCTAAAACTATACTCGGTTAAATGTTTGTCTGGGGCACCCTCCAGAGTATTTTTAGGTCACATGGTTAGCAAGAAAGGGATAGAAGTTGATCCAGGCAAGTCAAAAGTCATTCTATAAATGCTACCTCCAATAATAGAGAAGGAGAGGGGTTTCCTAGAACAGCTACAATACATTAGTCGATTCATTGCCAATTAGCTGACACCTATGGCCATGTTTTTAAACTGTTGAAGAAAGGATCCTCCAGAGAATGGAATGAAGATTGCCATAAAGCTTTCAAGAAAATCAAGGAGTATCTATGAAACCCTCCTATGTTACAACCGGTCAGATCGGGAAAACCTTTGTTACTCAAGAAGCAGTGGGTGTCATGCTCGCTCAGAATGCAGCAGACTCACACAAAGAAAATGCCATCTACTACTTAAGCAAGTGCATGCTTACTCATGAGCTCAAGTACAATCAGATTGAGCGATTATGCCTTACTTTGTTACTGAGTGTGCCATAAATTGCAATACTATTTGGGTTCCTATACCACCCATATCATAGCTGACAAGAGCCTCTTGAAATTTCTTATGGAGAGGCAACACTATTTGGGTTCCTATACCACCCATATCATAGCTGACAAAAGCCTCTTGAATTTCTTATGGAGAGGCCGGTTCTTGACAGTAAAATGGCACGATGGTTAGCGGTTCTTGCGACATTTGATTTGAAGTATGTCCCAAGAAAAACAATCAAATGAAGTGTGATAACCGACCAGTTAGCTGCAACTCTTATCGAAGGTGATAAGTCTTTTGAGCCAGAATTCCCAGATTAGGATGTGATGGAAATAGAACCCGAGGTATGGAACATGTACTTCGACGGGGCAGATAACAACAGAGTATGGCGTCGGAGTCTTATTAGTTATGCCTCGAGGAGATCACTTGCCCATGGCAATCAAATTGGCCTTTGAGGTAACCAATAATAAAGCAGAGTATAAGTCGTGCATCTACAGATTAGAATGTGCTGTAAAAATGAGAATTGATTACCTTGAAGTCTATAGGAATTCCAATCTGATCATGTCCCATGCTCTTGGCAAGTGGAAAATAAGAGAATAGTGTCTAGTTCCTTACTATGAGCACGTTTGTGATTTAGCAGAGAATTTTCACGAATTGTCTTTCCACTACTTGCCTCGAGCAAAGAACCAATTCGTTGATGCTTTGGCAACCTTCATGATAGATATGATGAGAGCCAAGATAGTCCGACAAGTGGTTATAGAGTTAACTTCTCGACTATAAATTATGTAGAAATGATTTACATTTATTTACTACTTTCAAATGTATATTTTATTTACTGTTTTAGCATTCAATATATGTCGTGCAATATTATTCTGATCATGAAAATTGAAATTTAAGTCAAAATTAATTTAAAGTCAAGTTAAAATTTCTTAAATAAAAAACTTAATTCCCGAACTCAGATTCGTTCAAAGGTCTTGAGCATTTTATCTATTAAGGAAATTAAATTGGAGTTATTTTTGGGTTTTTTCCTTATATTTTCCATCAAAAATAAAATTAAGGTGGTGACTCTACAAAAACAGATTTTCAAAGCCGAACTGAACTCGAAACAGATTTCAAAACAAAAATGAAACAAATTTCAAAAACATGATAGACAGAAAATCAAAGCGGCCAGGTATTTCGTCGACGTGAGACCATACCCCTACTGAGCATTCCGATTCCTAAAGCGAACCAGAGTGACGCTCGAGTGAGGCCTCACATAAATCTGGTTTTGTCTTTCATACTCAAGTAATATGGTATAAAGATGTATCGAAAAATGTGGTTTTAATATGTTAACTGTATTGATTTCATATAATTCTCATATCTATTAAAAAGAAAAGAGAAGACAGTGAATTTGTTGCTAAGCATTCGGTTGAGAAAAGGCTCTCGCAATTTATTGGGTTGAACAATGAGCAAATGCCATACTTATGCTCATACATTACTCATATTTATAATCTACTTTTAACTCTTCCTTTCTTTTCTTTTTTTTTTTTTTTTTTTTTTTACTTTCTTAATCTTTACATGTGGCTCTTTAAATAGTTCACAATTTTTCTTCTTTTTTACATAAAAATTTATATTTGACCATTAGATTTATATTTGACCATTAGGCCTTACAAGAAAATTAAATGTTTGTTATTTTTAAAATAAAAATTACATGTTGATTAATTTGGTCATTGGGCCTAATGTTAATATATATATATATATATATATTTCGGATTGCAACTCTATCAATTTTCTTGATTTAGTTAAGTTCAAAATTATGGCAAAGAATGTAGATCAGTCCCCTCTTGAAAAAGCTAGCTTGGCTTGACTACACCAAAAGTAGGCCATGGCAAAGAGCTGCTCTTATGGTATGAAATCCTTTTGTATTTAACGTAAGTTGGTATGAAATATATTTTTGCATCATATATTCAAGTTTTAAATTTTTTAAAGAAATTCCATTTCAAAATTGGTTAATTTAAATTATAGTTCTTAGTTGAGATAAAAGGGATAATTAGATCCAGTGAGGTTGGGAAGATAAAATGAAACAGACATGGAAAAGCAAGTATACAAGTTTGCATTAATCAGGTAACCTAGCACCATAGAATTTTTCATATTTCTAGTGAAAGCTGCTACCTTTGATTGATATAAATAGCTATATATAAGTTCATTACCTGAGTGTTAGCTTCAGAAGCAGATGCTGGGTTTAAGGAATCTGAAGAGGCTTTCTTGTACCAATCAAATATCTCTGATACCGCAAAATTATAAATTCCTATTTTAGAATCTCATGAAATTCTTTCTTTAAATGAATGTAGTTACAAATTTTCTACTGTTTGGTAATCATGCAAGTTCCCTGAAAAGCACTCCTTATTAACAATGTAACAATTAATTCTTATACATAAAATATATAGTTCAACATAGGGCAATACATGAGAAAAGCAATAACTGAACTCTTTTTTTCTGTATGCTTCAAATACATGTCAAAATTTTAACTGTAAAAGCCCAAACAATTGAGTTGCTAGCTTTAGCTACTTAAACTAGTATGGCAGGAAGTTATCCCATATTCGATGGGTGGTTTATATAGTCTAAAAGCAAAACTATAAGTATGACTCAAATTAACCATTTTGGATCATGATTAAGTTTTAAAACAGTGGGTTATAGAAGGACAGTTTTAAGTTAAGCTGTTATATTAGTATTGATAATCTTCTTCCTTTCAAAAATTTCCAATGTTAAAAAGAAAAGAACAAGAACAAAAAATAGCATGCTAAGGTAGCAACACAACACAAAAGCAATACCAAAATATTTACTGCAAAAAGAAAAAGAGAAACGTTCATAAATTAGTTCTGTTTGATGTGGAGTTGGTCAGTGCAAGGATGCTGCCTTGGGCAAGAGCCAATCTCAACCACACTGCTCAAGCTCTCATAATCTCTACAGGTTATTAATTGCTACATTATGGTATATTATTATTATTATTTTTTAGAAGAAGTCCATGGTTAGAAGAAAATTTAAAAAACTCTTTCTGAATTTTTGTCCAGAAATTGAATTAATACTGCCTTCATCAGCCTTCCATTTCCATCTAATAATTAATTAATACTGCTAACTTACAAAGGCTATTGGGTCATTTGGTTTGGTTCTAGCTATAAATAAAATCTCCTTTGTCTCACTCATAGGTTGTAACAAGAAAATGGAAACTTATTTGTTCTTTTTCTAATATTAATTTTTATTTTATTTTGTCTCAGATTAATATTATTTTCTAAACATGTTTATCGGAGATTTTGAGTGAAGTTAATTTCATTTCTTAATTTTATTTAAAGAATTTAAAGAACTCAATTGAGCACAAAAATGAAAACCCATTTACCCAAAAAATTAACAGAAAATCCCAAGATTAAGAAAAAAAAATTAAAAAAAAAAACATACATGAACACCAAATACCGAAAACACCAAAATGAAAACCCTAACCCATTTCAACCCCACGCCAAACCAATTTCAAGCTAAATCATATTATAACCCAATCAATTTCAACACCACATAAACAATTTAAAAAAAAAATACTTACCTAAACAGACGATCGTCGATGGAGAACGACCACCGGCAGAGACGAATGGAGTAGAGAAGAGGCGATCTGCTCCCAGACGGCAGAGAAGCAAGATAACGGCAAAGGAGAAGAAAACGGCAGAAAGAAGAAAGAAGGGGAAAGAAGAAAGAGGGGGAAAGCGGCGCGCCAAATGAAATTAGTGCGAAATTTCGCTTATATCAAAATGTTTGTGGCTATTTCATTTAAAATCCATCGCTATTAAGCGAAAATTTAAATATACATGTCACGTCACCAAAAAAATTAACAGAGATCGACGAGACCTGATTTTCTCGCTAACCTGTTACCAAATTCTCGCCAGGGATCGCTGATAAATAGCACCAATTCTTTGCGTCACCGAATAGCGACAAAAAAAATTTTGTTGTAAAGTTCTCACCATTTTGTCGTTGAATTGTCGCCAAACTATCGTTACATTATTTCTAAATTTATTTTATTAGTTTATTTGTATTGCAGGTCTTCATTATTATCTTGTTAATTAGCGATAGATGTATGTCCATCGCAAAAATATCAACGAATTTCTTGTAATATACAATTTGTGAACAAGGAAAATTCATTTGGGTCATCATTTGCTCAAAGAGCCATAAATCAATCAACTCCAGGTATATTAACATATTATCTTGTGGTAGCTTAATTATGATATAATTTAAGTTTGATCCTTAATATTATTCAAACTTACTTTTAATTACTAAATTTTGTACATGAATGGTGGATAAACTATAGTGATGCTTCATCTAATGTGAAAGAAACAAAGTCAAATAATATTAGCTTCAAATTGTGAAAGAAACTGGACCATTTTTGGCTTGATTCACACAAAGAATCCAAGAAGAATGAGTTACTATGAGATGAATGAAAATTATAATCTTGAGTCAATGAATGAAAAATATAATCCTAAATATGGATTATATTTTCGAAGATGATATTTTATCAACATGGATAAAAGAAAGAGAGGCTTCTATGCTGACAGAGAGGAATAAATTGTTCAAATGTAGAATATGATGACAATTTAATTGTTGATCTTGATCCTGCTGAGAAAGCTGCAAGTATACCTCTCCGATTTCAATATAATTCTTCACATGATGGTGAGAATGATGATGGTTGTAGTGGTGGTGGCAGCTATGATTTTGACATTGGTGATAGTAGGGGAGGTAATGACAGTGATGATGATGGTGGTGGTAATGGTTGAGGTAGTGGTGGTATTAACCTGAGCATCAGCCATTGTGAAAAAACAATTGAGGGTAGTGATGATATGGTGATTATGGTTCAAATTTTATAGGGAGACAAAATAATCATGTCCATAATCAAACATCTATTGGACAATCTAGTCATTGTGCCAAAGGTACGCCTTTTGTTTCTCCATCCCCTGGTTTCGGATTGCAACATGTACATGATTATGGATTTAGTCACAATCAATTAACTCATGATAGTTTTAATTTTGGGTACTATAATCCAAATAAGAGCTCAATGGATACAAAACACCCATGCTTTAAGCACCTGGTGCAACAACTCCTAGTGCAACATCAAGCATCAGTTTGACTTAGGGGATGGTGATTTAATGGCAGTGAATGGTAAGGTTGCTTTATTATCAATTCTATTAGGAACCATGTATTTTTTTTGGTGCATCACATTTATGCATTTACGATTCATGTGATAATATTGATACTTCTAAAAAGAGTTATATTTGCCCGCAACTCTCATTTGATACTAAATAAAGCAAATCTTGGTTTTCGTTTCCATCATATTCCTTAGGCTCTACTGGGCATATCAACCACCATATTGGGGTGAGCATCATAATTATATCTTTCAAATCTTAATTGGGGGGTGCATTTCAATTGATTCTGAAAACAGGTTTTAAGATAATAAGAGTTCAAGTTCCTTTTAGACATATTCCCATCTAAAAGAAAACAAGATACAATGAGGGCTAAATCAAGATGATTTGTATGATTGGCAATGCTACCAATACTCTATAATTTTCATATGATATAAAAATAATATTTAAAAGAAAATAAATCTTTATGAGATAATTACTTTATAATTCCTTGAATTAGCGAATAGTTATTTTCAAATTATCTTAATTATATCTTCTTTTTAGGTGTCAAGTTTTTTTTTAATAAAAATAGATTTTTTTTTTGTTTTATTGACTCAAACAATAGAAATATACACCGTTGTTATGTCGATTCTTATGATTCTGAAACCAAGATTATAGGAATAAGAATAAAAAAAAATAACTATAATTTTTCACCGGTTAGTTAGACTTAGTGATAGATAATATTATTAATATTTTTGAAAAATTATCAATTTAATGTAATACATCACGTCAGATTATTAATTAATTATAAATTAATTAATAATAATCAAATATTTACTGAAATGGATATTTCATATTTCTAAATAGGTATAACATGATGATTTAAGTGATATTTGGTAAAATTGATAATTAAGTGTTGAAAATTTAAATGATAATTAAAATAAATGATATAATTTTTAAATTATAAATTATTTAAAAATTTAATTACTTATTATATTTAGTACAAATTACAAATTATAAATTTTAACTTTATCATGTGATCATACTCTTTGAACTCAAATAGTAAGATTAATAAACATAAAAGTATAAATTAATCTGAAAATAAATTTTTTTTTTTTAAAAAAGGACTATCCTACCTCTCAACTCTCTTCTACTATATGTATAAGTTTCATTTTTATGCTTGTAGGGAAAGAAGTTATAAAATTTAATTAATCATACATTATTTATTTTTATCATATATTGTACTTACTCCATTCTAAGCAAATTCTATCAATAAGTAATAGCCCCACATATGAGTTTTTATTATAAACTGTTGTGAATTCAAACATTAATTATTGATTTTGTCACTAATAATTAAAATTTATCATTTATTCTCTTTTCATTATATAAAACTATTAAAAAATAAAATCATGATTTTTTACCTAATTAATAGTAAGTTATCTTCTGCCATCATACATTAGAAAATATTTTGTTTATCAAATTAATATATATTTAGAAAGACATCACATTATACATTTATGATTATTAGTATTTATTACATATGTGTTGTACATAAATTATATAAATTTTGAACAGATGATTTTATATGATTTCTTAGTGTATAATATTTTATTTTTAATATTCAAATATAAATATAGGAGATAGATTAGTTATAATATTATCAATCATATATACAATATATTGTTCGGAAGAATTAATTTATACAAATAAATATATAAATAAAAAATTAAATATTAATATGTAAAAAAAGAAAATTAAGCTAAAATTAATAAAAATATTCATAAAAGATATATCATATATTTTGAAGGAATAAATGAATATATGAGAAGTTGATTTTAATTTAAATGAATATGAAAAATTGATATTGTGAAAGAACAAAAATATGAAGAAAATAGTGATACGATGATTATATATTTATAATGAAATTATTTATTGCAATCATTGTTAAAATATAAATTAAAATTAAAATTTTATTCATATTAAGATTGTTATTATTTTTTTAATAGATTTTTTCTTTGTTTAGGATAAAAAAGAAAAGAAAATAATAATTTTAATTAAAAATGATATACTAACTATACATTTTTTAAAATAAATGATTTTTAAAAGGTTATTTACAAAAAAGAAAATTCATAAATTTTATCGAAATTATAATTTTTGCATAAAGTTTTTAATTTTGGCAAATCGATTAATAAAATTTTAATTTTTTATAAAATTAATTTGCATCGGTCCTAATTTCGGCCAAAGTTTTAATTGTCAAAGCAGATAAGATATTTTTTTATTAATAGTTTTGTCACACTAGCATAGACTAATCTAGCCAAGATTATCTTGAAGCTCTACTAGGCTCAATTCCAATGAGTTTGTTTGAAGAGAGATCTAAAAGCACAAGATTCTCATTTTTACCCAAACTTTCTGGAATGCTTTCGGTGGAGTTATTTTTTCATAATTGCAGCACCTCTAACTTCGGTAAATCGCTAATGAACTCCAGAATCACTCTGTAGAGCTTATTTCGGAATAGATTTAGCATCATCAAATTTTTGAGCTCCATAAATGAACTTGGAATCTCCCCAGTAAGCATAAAAATCCATGGATTTCAAGTTCTTCAATTTGCCGAGCTCCTCTGTTAACAACCCAGAAAGATCATTCACTTGAAGAAATACAGCGTCCAACTTCTGTAACTTCCTTATCTCCTTTGATATCTCACCGGACAACATGCAATTTGCAGCATCAAACCGGAATAACTCGGATAAGTTTATTATCTCTGGTTGTAAACCTCCTTCATAGCTATTATAATATCCAATGTAGAATTAATGTAACCTGGTTAAATTACCAATCTCTGGTGGAATATAACCCTTTAATTCGTTACCAGTGATTGCTAGATATTCTAGAAACGCCCATTTTCCATACTCAAGTGGAATTTTTCCAGAGAAAAAGTTTATGCCCAGATGCAGGTGACGAAGATTGGCTATGTCATTGAGGACTAAAAGCAAGTTAGTGGTCATATTGTAGTCATACAAGTTAAGAACCTGTAAATTTTTTAACAGAGAAAGTTGAGTAGGAAAAATGCAATTAAAAAAATTGCTAGAATGATTAAGAAAGCGCACAGAGGCTAGGAATGGCAGAGAGCTGAGGAGGGATAGGACCAGAGAACTGGATAGCGCAAGGGTAAAGTTTTGAATAGGGGTGAATACGGTAAAGAAGACTTCAAATCCATCTGAATTTTCGAATCAATTAGGGGACAAAAAATCTTTGAAACTTAAAAAAAAAATAACTGAATTAAACTAAATTAAATTAATGTAAAGTGACTAGACGGGATATGTTTTGATTTTTGTATCAAGAATCGAATCATATATGTGAATTACCGAGTCGATTAATTAATTTATATATATTTATATAATTATAATTTATAATATATACTTATTTTTATATTTATATAATTATAAATTTATAATATATAATATATATACTATTATTTATACATGTACTTAAATAATTATAAATTTGTAATATAATTCATATATATTATAAAATAATACCTAAATTTCTAAATATCCAAATAAAATTGTATTATATTTGAATTAACCCCGAATTTCCAACCGTACCGTATCAAATTTTCAGAATAATTCGATAGTAATATTTTTTCTATTCGATTTGGGATAAAAAAAAAATTCAATAATCAAATCCTTGAAATTTCGATTCGACTCGAAGATTTTCAAATCTCCGACTTTATCCTAACCGTGCTCACCTTAATTAAGGTAATGAAGGTTTTCTTTTTTTCAAATTATTTTTATTTTATGTTCATTCAGATACTAACATGATAAAAATATTAATAAAAAATTATTATTTTTATATCTACAGTTGGAGCTTTAGTCAAAATAAGAATCAATGCAAATTTATTAAAAATTAAAAAGTTTGTTAATCGATTTGTCAAAATTAAAAATTAATAGTTTTTTTTAAATAATTCTTTTAAAGCCCATTAATTTACAAATTATAAGAGAATTTTTTAATCTTTTATATTAAAAATTATATTTTTAATCAGCAATTCAAAAATTTTACCTTTTAAAATTAATGAATTTGTATATATAGTATAGATATAGATATTGTTAAGTGTAATGATACAAAAAACAATCTTTTACTTTAAGAATGTTAGGCTGCAATTCAAGTCCCAATTATTAGTTAAAAAAAAGTAGTTTTTGAGTGATTCATTTATGAACCAATAGTATGATGTTAGCAAACAGAACTATGGCTTTATCTAAGTGAAGTCCCATAATTAATTATCAAGTGATCACTTTAGTGATACGGCAACAAGAGACTTCAGATTGGGAAGATTCCATTACTACCCAGCACCATCACTATGTACTCACCAATGGAAACAACCAAAACCCTTCATGGCTTCGGGAAAAAAGTTCACTATATACAATAAAACTTGTGAATTAATACTCGATAAACGTTTATTATATAATAATTTTTTGATTTTGATTTGAATTAATAAATTAAATTAATTATTTTAATAAATTAATAAAATAATATTTTTTAAAAAATTATCACATAATTATATGATTCCGTTCATATTATAAATTAATAATTTGTTAATATTATATGTATAATAGATTGTAATATGTATTTTATTAAAATATAACTCTAACGTTATGTTTGATTCAATTTTATCAAGAAATTCATTTTATTTGCAAATGAATTCTAGATATAATTCATTTGCAAATAACATGTTTAGTATGTTAAATAATAAATATAGAATTAATTTTAAATGAAAGGAATATTGTATTTGGTATAATTTTAGAATTCATTTTAATATTTCACTTGATAAAAAATTATCCCTATAAGTATATTATTTATTTACTTATTTTATTTTAAAAAATTCCATATTACATTAATGAAAATATAATTGTTTAAAACTCAATTTAATATTTATCAATAATATCTTTTTATATACATTATTTTTTCAAAATTAAAATACAATCTTGGCTATTATCACGTCCCAATGGAATATGATAGTTTTAGGGTGTGGGACTCGTCTACACAACCAGCAGCACCTGTAGAACTTCTGTTATAAACTCATTAACCACTTGTTTTTATATTCCATTCCCATCTCAATTCAAACACATATTTATCATATTTCAAACCATCATTTGTCACGTCCCAAAAATGAAACATGATAGTCCTAGGGTGTGGGACCCGTCTGCACTATAATACCCGTAGAACATCTATTATGAACTTATCAACTACCAATTCTCACAAATCAATTCAATACCAAATTCAAAACAAATTCCTCATACCACAACCCATCATCAAACATTTAATTATAAAATTCAAAAGTTGTTACTTAATTAATTCATATTATTTAACTATATAATATACATATAAACTACTACTTAATTTAATTTAACCATGGAGCTACTAAGGATCACAAAAGTAAAGAAGTATAGATTAATTACATGAGAAAAGAAATTTGGTTCCTCTGCAGAAGAAGAAAGCCTCAATAACCGTTTCTGACTGTTCCTGACCTGAAAAATTTTAAATCACTAAAGGAATTATTTATACAACTCAGTAAGTTATAAACATATTATTATGTATAAAGGTAAGGTAGGTAACAAATAATCCACCAAATGTTCATATCAATAATAACAAGTAGCAATATAAAAAAAAATAAAGGAAATTTAGGTCACATAAATCAATGAATAGGTAAAATGAAGGAAAATAAAACATAACATATATAGGGCCTCGTGCTTGTATAACTCATTAGCTACATTTATAGTAGCTTAACTTATGTAATGACATAAGGCTGATCAAACTTTGTGGCTAGGATTTAACCCTTCCTGGCCAGGATTAAAAATTTATTCAATGTGCACATCGTCGATGGTTTTCACTCACTATCCCATTGGAAGGTAGTTTTATTATGTTATCAGGTATAATGTACAATGAGGATCCAAATATTATTAGGTTCATATAGGGTGACAAAAACATAAGAAAAATTATAACAAATAAATTAACATTTCCAATGGACAATTTAAGTCACATTAAAGGCTAACAATATCAAATAAATACATTACCAAATGGGAATTTTCATGTGAAATGAAATCAAAGGTCAAGGATTAAATTAGGTTTAGGTTTCTTTGGGATTCATATGTCAAATAATACAAATTTATAGATCAAACACTTGGTGGATTATATTTTAGTTTTATTGGGACATTTTAACAAACACTTTGTAGACATACGTTTTCAAGCAAATTTACAAAGGTTTAGGTTAATTTTTATGAACCAATTTGATCAACCAATAACAATTCAACACAAATAGTAATTTCAAGTATCAAGGTTATTTAAATTGCATATGGAACAAGGTAAAATTAAGCAAGGATTTAACAAAATTTCAAAGGGAAATCAAAAAAGGCCATTCGGCCAAGACTTGAAAAATTGGGGGAGAGATTTTTGGTTCCAACTAAGGATTCAAATGAGCATAATATTGTATTTATAACTCACCTAATAGCTTAGTTGCATCAAAAGCACTTTAAAACTTCAATTCCTCACATTAGGCAAAAGTGTTCTTCTCCACCATCACCATCCTCCTTTCCTCATTTCTTTGATTCTACAATACATATTTAGCATGCTTTAGACTAATTTTAATATGAAAAACCATAATCTAAACTTTGTTTGAATTAAACACTTCCATATCAAATTTTAGGTTTTGGCATAAACACTAACTTAAGCTCAAATCAATCTATAACCTAATATATGCTTCTATTTACTTAAATAATCATCTAATACTATCATACTAATCATATTTAATGAAAAAGAAACAAGTTTGAATCATTTACCTCAAATTTCTTCAATTTCCCAACTTTGCTCTCCTTTGGAAATTTTGATTTTTCTTTAGGTTTTTAGTGATAATTCATATAGTTATTAGGTGTTTAGAGTTAATTTAAGGGATAAAATTAATTGGGTTTAGGTTGGATGAAATTTGGATGGAGAAATTTTGGAAGAAAGAAGAAGAAATGGAGGGGGGAAGAGAAGCTAGAGTGGTTCGGCCACTAAGTGGAAGAAGAAGAATTTTTAAGCCAAAAATGGAATTCTCTAGAATATTTGGATATTTATCAATTTTTTATATTTATTATTTAACCTCTCAATTTTCCTTATTTGCAAATTTGCCCCAAAAATTTTAATATTTACACTTTGGCCCCAAAACTCATTTTAAATACTACTAATTTCCATAATTTATTTATCATGTAAATTTTAGGTCTCAAAATTAATTTGGTGAAATTTTGTTTTAAATTAGGTGTTTTAAGTATAAAATTTGAAATTTAGGTACTAAACTATTATTTTACCTCTAACTATCTATTTTGGGTATTAGATTATTAATTTACGACTAATTATCTAATTAAAGACTATAAAGCTAATTATATTAACTATAGGGTCTTATTTGTAAATACTGAAAAATTTGGGGTGTTACATTAATATTTAACAAAATAAAAACCTTTGAGCCTAAGTTTTTGTTTAGTTTTTATTCAAAATAAAAAATTTTGTTTTAACTAAAAAGGAAACTTATAAATACTTAGCTAAAAATAAGCCTCTAAATTTATTGGAAAGCCTTCCTTTTTTACTATTTTGAAGATTTTAAATCATTTTACTAACTTTGAATTTATTTTTACTAAATAGGAGGTTTTTACCCTAACCTATTAGAAGTGTTTCCAAGGTTTTCCACTATAAAAACCCATTCTTTTTTCTATAGAAGGGATATTTTTTGAGACTTTCTTTTGGGATTTTTCAGGAGCTTTTTTGCTAGAACTTTTGAGAGAAAATCCTCTCTTCCATCTTTTCTTCCTTTTTTTCAAAATTTAAGATAACATTACAAAGCTACTTTAAAACTCTAATCTTTTGAGCATTAAAACATACAAAGCTTATCTTTAAGTAATCAAATCAAGTTTTCTTAAAAGTTTATTGCAAGAACACAAACAAAAACTCTTTTTTGATTTGTGTTCTACTATAAAAGAACATCCTTTTGTGAATTCAAACCATTTTCATATTTAAGACCTATTCACAAAGGAAGGAAGTTCATTTGCATTGTGATATTCAAATTTGAATCACAATCAAAAGTAAGAGATAAGCTTGAAGACAATTTGACAAACTCTTTGTCATAACCCGTTTCCGGATCGTGACGGTCCTAGGGCACGGGAGATGCCAATGGGGACCAGCACTCGCAGAACCCAGTATCACATGCATAATCTATAAACCATAATATATTATCCACTTTAGTTAGTTACCATCAATTATGTTATTCTGTAGTTCATTCTGTAAATTACTGCAATTGGCTGTAAGAATCCATATATCATATCATATAAATATCATATAACTCATATATCATCAAGTATCATATATACATGTTCATTTCCTAGCTAACCCATACATACCCCATGGAGCAGCTAGATTATGAATATCAAAATAATACAAATCAGAATATATATACATCAGTAATGCTGGCAAAAATCCCGAGATGACAAACGACAGGATTCTTGTAACACCTCATCCTAGCTTGAACCTAACCCTTATAGAGACCTTCGGGGGGAGATTTTTGCTTTCTTTTTAATATGTTGTTAATATGTATTTGTGCATGAAATTGATGATTATGCATGCTATTTGAATTATTTTTAGTCATAGAAGTAGTCTAGAGGTTGCTAGGACTTAATCGGGAAATTTTGAATTTTTGGTGAACTGGGGGCAAAATGGTCATTTTTTCGCCCGTCGGAATTTTATGGATTTAATATCATATTTAAAAGGAGAAAAGAATTTAAAGACTTGAAAATGGCCTTATTTAGTTTATTTGAGTATTAGATAAAGAAATAATCTCGGTTGAAAATTTTTATCGGCACGTTGCTCGATTTCGGTGTTTCGTTTGCACTAAAGGTTTTTTGGTCATTTCCTTTATAATATGGAGTTATTGAGTGTGTGCAAACTTATGGTATTATTTTAGGCTTGATTAAATCTGATCGTTGGATCAAATGATGAAAACTTGGATGGTTAGATGAGTAGGTTGCAAAGTTGCTATTCTAAGCTCAAAGTATAGGATTATTGCTTTTGGTTTTGGATTTGGTGTGCCAAATGTATGTGTTACCTATCTTGGTTGACTTTGGATGAGCCAATAGGATGAAAGTAAGAAAATGGATGGTTGGATGACTAGGTTTCACCAAATTTACCATAGAACCTAAACCATTGGATCACATCTTTTTGGTTGGATAAATTTTTCCCACCAACATCATTTGTCTTCTTCTTCCTTAACCATTTTTAGCCATAGCCACCATTTTTCTTCAAGCAAGTTTCGGCCAAACTACTGCATTCCATTCCTTGATATTTTTCTTTCCTTTTTGATAAAAATAGATACAATCCATCTTCCTAAACATCATTCTAACCTTGAAATCCAAAGAAAAACTCAAATAAGCCATCAAATAATCCAAAGAAATTTTGAAGCAAAGTTTGGTAAGTTATGAGTTTTTGATTTCTTTTGATGTATAATTGCTTATATAGTTGTTCTT
>CANXYC010050623.1:0-43560 GCA_948193065.1 Aleurites moluccanus
TATTTAAGAGGAGATGCAGTAGCTATTTTCACGATATTTTCTTCTTCTCTTTTCTTCGTTCATTCTCATTTCTTCTCCTATATTTCTCAAATCTGTCCCATTTATTATTAGTGCATTAATGCTTAAAATTAATGCATTGGATCATTAAATTAGCACATTAAAGGCTTTAATCATCATTCTCTAATTAGATTCTTCAGAAATTCAGTTTTGGGGAAAATAAGGTAATTTTCTCCAAACTTCATTTTCTCTTTAGCTTAAGAATTTTTGATAGATAGAATAGATCTATATGAGTATGTAGACTCTATTATAAGTACGTAAGACTATAAATTTTGATTAATATTCAAGATATCATAATTTATGGAACTAGATGAATAGTAAGCAAATTCTTAAACTTCATATTTTCTTAAGAGATTAATTAAATTGATGATAGGAAACAATAATAAAAGCTGTAAGATGATTAAAATTAGAGAGAATCATATTATGTATTTTAATTGAGGAAACCCTAATTTTGAGCATTTGGGAAAATGTCATAGGAAAAGAGGATTCAAGAAAGTAAAGGAAAATTATTGATTGTGCAAGTAACTGAGGATAGATTATTTTGAGTAAGTATGAATATTGCATATGCTTATTGTTTCTTTGAGATGACTTGTCCAAGCTTTCCTAATGTTCACATATATGATATTGTATTTCTGATCTCTCAATTGAAATATCCAAGATATTCTCAAACCAAAATGACCATTTATTTTATGTGATTACCATGCATATATATTGTAAATGACTTGGTCAATCTTTCCTTGGATCAAGTTCATATGAAACCTATTTGTTAACTTGACTGAATTTATGTCATATGTTGATGGTCTTGTGACCAATATGTTTCTTGTGAGATTGCAACCGTATGACCCTATGGCTAGAACGCTCTTCCCAATGAGACTAAATTCATTGGTCCATTGTGCACTTTGAAAACCTAGCTGATAGGGTTTTTATCAATGTTCCACCTAGAGGAGACTATGAGCTCTAGGTGTATGCCTGGCCAAGCATACGTTTGCGATAAGGTAGCAAGGACTACCGATGCGCTCTATTGTAATAGGTAGCAAGGCTACTGATGCACTCTGCAGTTCTACCATGTAATTTGATAGTGCTATTCGATTGTGAGTACTTCTGTTCTTGTAAGCATAACCATATGACATTTTTCTTATCCATGTTCTTTGGCCTAATATATCTTTCTTTTATATTGCATATTCATATCTTACTGAGTTGAAAACTCACTCTTCTTCTGTGGATTTCAGGTGATAGTGTAGCTTGTGAGGGAGCTAATATAGAAGACCGAGCTTCTTGACTCATTCCTCCAAGAAGTCTCCATTGTAATTATTTTGATTTATATATATTCATTGAATTGTATTATGGTACTGTATGGATTGGGAGTATACTCTAGAGCTCCATAGTTAGTTATTAAGGATGACATTATTTTGATGTATGAACTATTACATTTTTGGCTGCCCTTGTTCCTTAGTGATGTAGGATGTATCTTTTGATCAGTAAGGAACAAGGGGTAATTATAAAATGATAAATATAAAGATATGAATTATGATTACATGAATTATAGAAATGAATGTTGAATGATATCTATATTTGACATGAATGAGTAGTATGAATGAGATCCAGGATATGAGTATTCTACGGGTTTATGGTAGCCTTAAGCCTACCCTTGCCCTAGTACCGTCGCACCACTAGAGTCGGGGTGTGACAAGACCCGATATCCATTCCACCATATAGAATGGCTCCAGTAGAACTGAAGGAATTGAAGATACAGTTATTCGAGCTATTGGATAGAGGGTTCATCAAACCTAGTAGTTCTCCATGGGGTGCACCGGTTCTGTTTGTGTGAAAGAAAGATGACTCTTTGAGGATGTGCATAGATTACAGGCAGCTGAACAAAGTCACAGTAAAGAATAAGTATCCATTGCCACGGATAGATGACTTATTTGATCAGCTGCAGGGTGCCAGCCATTTTTCTAAGATTGATCTGAGGTATGGGTATCATCAGTTGAAGATCAGGAGTGGTGATATACCCAAGACTGCTTTCAGAACCCGTTATGGTCATTATGAGTTTTTGGTATTTCCGTTCGGGTTGACCAATGCACCAGCGGCTTTCATGGATTTGATGAGTAGGGTGTTCAGATCGTATTTGGATAAGTTTGTTATCGTCTTCATTGATGACATTCTTATTTTTTCCAAGGGTGAGGAGGAGCACAGGGAGCATTTGAGGATTGTGCTATAGACACTTCGGGAGCATAGGTTGTATGCCAAATTATCTAAGTGTCATTTCTGGTTGACTGAGGTGTGCTTTCTTGGGCATGTTATCTACAAGGATGGTATTATGGTGGATCCTCAAAAGATTGAGGTGGTAGCTAATTGGCCCCAGCCTACCAGTGTTTCAGAAATACGCAGCTTTCTGGGTATGGCTGGTTAATATCGGAGGTTTGTGAAAGATTTCTCCCGTATTGCAGCTCCTTTGACTAGATTGATGAGGAAACAGGAGCGATATGTCTGGATGGATGAGTGTGACTGTAGCTTCCAGACTCTTAAGTATTTCCTTACCAGTGCTTTGATTTTGGCATTACCAGTTGAGGGGGACAAATTTACAGTACATTATGATGCTTCTCGGATTGGCCTAGGGTGTGTTCTGATGCAGATAGGTAGGGTAATTGCTTATGTTTCTCATCAGTTAAAGAAGCATGAAGCAAATTATCCTACTCATGATTTAGAGATGGCAGCAATTATCTTTGTCCTGAAGATTTGGAGACACTACTTGTATGGGTCTAAATGTGAGATATATACTGACCATAAGAGTCTGCAGTATATATTTCAGTAGAAGGATATGAATATGAGACAACACAGATGGGTTGAGCTTCTGAAAGATTATGACTGTGAGATTCTCTATCACCCAGGGAAGGCCAATGTAATGGCAGATACTTTAAGCAGGAAATTGATGGGTAGTCTTGCTCATATTGTGATTGGCAGAAGGCCATTGATCAGAGATTTGAGACAGTTGGCAGATATAGGAGTAGAGTTGGATTTGGGTTCCTAGGATCAGAACCAGGCTCTGGTAGCCTAATTTCAGGCGAAGTCACTGTTGATAGATGATATAAAAATGGCTTAGGATAAGGATCCATATCTTCTGAAGCTGAAGGGAGAGGTTCAGAGTGGCAGGATGACAGAGTTCACTGTAGATGATAGGGTATTAAGATGTGGGAGACGTATCTGTGTATCAGATTGTGATGAACTATGGGATCAGATTATGCGAGAGGCTCACTATTCTGCTTACAGTGTACATCCAGGGATTAGCAAGATGTACCATGATCTCAGAGATGTTTATTGGTGGCCAAGGATGAAGAAAGACATAACTTAGTTTGTGTCTAAGTGCTTAGCCTATCAGCAAGTTAAGTTTAAGCATCACAAGCCATCAGGGCTACTTCAGGAGATAGAGCTGCCAAAGTGGAAATGGGAACAGGTTACCATGGATTTCATAGTTGGTCTACCACGGACTTCGAGGGGATATGATTCTATATGGGTTATTGTTGATCGGTTGATGAAGTCTGCACATTTTCTGGAGGTCAAGACCAGCTATTCAGCAGCTCAGCACGCACAATTGTATGTGGATAAGATTGTACGTCTTCATGGAGTTCCTTTGGTGATCATATCTGACAGAGGTACACAGTTCACATCTCGATTTTGACAGAAATTTCAAGAGGCTATGGGTACCCAGTTACACTTCAGTACTACTTTCCATCCGCAGACTGACGGGCAGTCTGAGAGGACAATCCAGACTTTAGAGGACATGCTCATATTATGTGTTCTAGATTTCACGGGTAACTAGGATTATTATCTGCCACTGATAGAGTTCTCCTACAATAACAGTTATCACTCCTCGATTGGTATGGCTCCATTTAAAGCACTATATAGTAGGAAGTGCAGATATCCAGTGTGTTAGGTGGAGCCGGGAGAGACGTAGCTAGAGGGACTAGAGCTGATTAAAGAGACGATGGAGAAGGTTCCTATGATCAGAGAGCGGATGAGGACTGCCTTTAGTAGGAAGAAGAGTTATGCTGATCCGAAGAGGAAGGATGTATAGTTTTCAGTTGGTGATCATGTCTTCCTAAAGGTCTCACCGATGAGGGGAGTTATGAGATTTGGGAAGAGGGGCAAGTTATCACCACGATTTATAGGCCCATTTGAGATACTTGAGCGGATTGGCAATGTGGGCTATAGATTGGCTCTTCTACCCAGTATGAGCCACGTACATCCAGTCTTTCATATATCTATGCTATTAAAGTATGTATCGGATCCATCGCACATTTTGGAGGTTCAGGATGTGGATCTCAGCGATGATTTATCCTATAAGGAGCTACCTATGGAGATTATTGATAGACAAGTTAGAAAGCTTCGGAACAAAGAGATCCCTATGGTAAAAGTGCTATGAAGGAACCAGACAATGGAGGAGTGTACATGGGAGAGTGAGCAGGAGATGCGGAGCAGATATCCATCCCTGTTTTAGCATTGAGGTACGTCTTTTATTTAAATTCGAGGATGAATTTATTTATAGGGGGGTAGAATGTAATACCCTAGAATATTATAACTGTCAAGCATGAATTATTCTCAGCATGTGGTCCTTTAGTCTTGAAATGGTGGGAAATAATTTTAGAGACACAGTTAGAAAGCGAACTTGAAACTTTTTCGGAAAGCGACGGTGTAACACCTACCATTTTCCTATGTCATTTTCAAATATATATGTGTGTATAATTTTTTTTGAAATTTAATTGGCTGAATTAAATTATTCTGCAGTAAGTATGATTTCTACTTATTTAATTATTATGAATAATGATTGTAAATGAGAATGGAAATTTCAGTATAGAATATTGATTGATAGATTGAGTTCCTAAATTGGTAAAAATATTCTAAGTGTGGGAAGTTAGGAATTTATAGGTCAGTAGCGAATTTCCGTGATTTTGGTTAAGTGTTTTCAGCTGGCATTGGCGAGCTGGCCAGGTGAACTGGCTTTGCCGAGCTAGCCATGAGAAGAGGCCTTGCCGAGTTGGCCTCGCGAAGAAGAAGTGCGAGCTAGGAGTGCGAAGAGGAGAATGCGAGGTGAGAATGCGAAGAGGGAAGTGCGAGCCGGCATTGCGAAGAGGGAATGGCGAAGAGGAAAGACGAAGAGGAAATGGCGAAGAGGAAATGCGAAGAGGAAGGATGAAGAGGAATTGCAAAGAGCAAAGTGCGAAGAGGAAACGCGAAGAGGGAAGTGCAAAGAGGCATATGCGAGCCAGCATAGGCGAGCTGGCTTGTGCGAAGTAGAATGGTGAGCTGGCAATGTAAGGAAGGATTGGCGAGCTGGCGAACTGGCGAGCTGGACCAGCGGATTTGAATTTGGCGAAATGGGATTTAATTAACTCTATTACTGGGGTAGTAGCCTATAATTAAGAAGCAGTAACTTGTTATAAAAAGGGGCAGTAGCAGAGGAATTAAAATACCTAGACTTATTATTTTCTCCATCTCTATTCTATCGTGCTTGTATTTCTCTAAGGAACCGAAATACTGTTCCTTCTTCTTCTTCATTGATTCTCGATTTCTCCATCAGTATTTTGGAGAAAAATATGTGGAAATTATATAGAAAACCTGTGGCTATTTCTATCCGTTCTAGATAGTGGAAAAAGAACTGAAATTTCAAAGTGGCAGTAAGGAAGAAATTCTGCCATTGAAGCTCATTTGAGGTAAATGATTATTTATTTGATTTTATTAATTAAATAGATATTATTTAGGTTAGAATAAATGGGTTTAGTGTTATTTTACATAGATTAACACTAATGAATTGAAATCCCTAAACTCTAGGGTTTATTTGGAACTTTGAAAGATGATATGATAGATTGGTGATGGGATTCATAAATTGATGATGGAAATTGCTAATTTGAAGTAAGTAGACAGTAAATTGATGACCAATTTAATGTGAATTTGTAGATTGTAGAAACTGAATTCTCCTAGTAGCAAAATTGGGGGTTTTAGAGGAAATTGGTGAATTTGACTAAGTTATTGGCTATTGGAAAATTGAGGTGAGTTCTACATGCATCATCTATCTTAATGAATTCACTTAATTGATTATTGCGCACCATTTGGGAAAAGCCCCAAAGGGCCGAACCATGTATTTATACTATCTTTGGATTTCTTTTAAATTGTATCCATAAATCTTTGCTAAATCAATCTATATACTGTTATAAAACCTTGATTTATTGATACTTACATTTGAATATCGAACCTTATTTCTTGTCATATGAATTACCTTTATTACCAAATCTTGAATCGTATTGGATATTGCACATGGCATGGCCATTATTGATATTGAGTATTGATATGATTGATACCAAACCGATTGATTGATTGATTGAATCTGGATGCCATTATTGTTAATGGTATCCCTTGTTATTGACCTTGATAACAGTTTGATTGATAATTATGGTTACGGTTTGCATAATGTATTGAATGGATAGATGGATATGATTGATATTGGGTTCTACGGGTACCGGTCGCCATTGGCATGTCCCGTGCCCTAGGACCATCGCAGCTTGGAAAACCGGGTTATGACAGAGGTGGTATCAGAGCATTTGGTTACAGAATGTGCATCTAAGTAACGAACGGATAGTGACTAGATATAGAATGGGATAGAATTAAGAATACCATGGAGCATAGGATTTCCTTTGTCATCCATTGATCTTATCGTCAGTTATATGTGTATATTCTGCGCTTTACTATATTCTGAGATTATTTACATTTTCTCGACAGATATTTCAGATATGTCAGATAGCGGAGACCGTGGTACCAGAGAGGCTGAGGTTTCCTCCAATGAGTCACTTGTGAGAGAGATGAGTGTATCTGAAGGTCCGTCCCGATCCCGATGGGTTTCAGAAGATTCTGATAGAGGAGATGACCCTTGGAGGGTCGAGATGATGAGAGGATTGACGGATCTCAAGAGAGAGATGGCTGAGATGAGGAGAGAGAGGCAGCAGGCACAGCCACCACCTGCTCCTGCAGTTGTTCAGCCACCTATAATACCAGAGGTTGTGGCACCCGTACCTGTATAGCCAGTAGGGGCTCAGAGTGATCCAGCTGCACAGGGTGTTAGAAGGGAGATCCCTGAGGGCGGTGTTTCTATGTTTAGCTTTCTGAAGCTAAGTCAGCCAAAGTTTAGAGGGGAGAGAGGTGCTGATCCAGTAGACTTTCTGGAGGAGGTTGAAAAGGTAGTTAGGAGACTGCCTTGTTCTAAGCTCAGATCTGTTGAGTTAGCGGGACTGTTACTAAAAGAGAAAGCCTGGACATGGTTTTCTAGACATATAGAGACCAGACTATATGGTGAGCACCCACCTACCTGGGCATAGTTTCGTCAGGGATTGATTCATGAGTTTATTATTGAGGGTGTTAGGACCCGTCACTTGGTGAGTTTCGAGAAGTTAGAGCAGGGAGATCACTCGGTTGAGGATTATTCCGAGAAGTTTATTCGACTTAGTAGGTATGCTGAACATCTAGTACCCATAGAGGCAGATCGGATCAGCAAGTTCAGAAGAGGATTGAATGCGGCATTGCATAATGTCTTACTTGCTACAGAGTTTACTTCCTTGACCACTATAGTAGATAAAGCTATATAGATGGAAGAGAAATACAAGACAGAAAGGGCAAAAAGGGAACAAAAGAGGAAGAGCAGTTCAGGGTCACAGAGTAAGAGAGGGGAGAGCAGCTTTCACTTTAGGCAGGCTGAGTCAGTACAGAGATCAGAGCAGAGATCCTCGGGTAGTAACCAGAGGAGGAGTTTTCAGAGTAGGGGTCGGCCCATGGTTCAGCCAACACTTGCGTACTCTCAGAGCTCTTCTAGATTAGTGTACCATGCACCCAGCATCCCTACTTGTGGTTATTGTGGCAGGAGGCACGGAGAAGAATGCTGGAGGAGATCAGATGCATGCTTGAGATGTGGCCAGCAGGGCCATTTTGTGAGCACATGTCCAATGAGGGCTGATCAACAGCCATCGGTTACGGTATCTCAACCGACAGTTTAGAATAGCTAGAATATGGGCAGAGAAACAGTAGCCAGAGGCAGGGGTAGAGGCAATCAGGCTTCTGGTAGTGGTCAGGCTCCAGTTGGTAGAGGCTAGGATAGAGTGTTCGCAGTTAACACTCAGGATACTCAGAGCTCAGATAATGTCATTATAGGTACTATTCTGGTACAGAATGAGGCTGCGGATGCCTTATTCGATTCGGGTGCAACCCATTCATTTGTATCCCCACATTTTGCACCCAAATTGAATAAGGAGAGGCAGTTATTAGATATTTCGTTATTTGTTGACACTCCTATAGGAGAATCTGTGGATGTTAACTATTACTATCCTGATTGTATAGTTGAGATGGATGACCGTATATTACGTGTTAATTTGATTGAATTGCCTGTGATTGAATTGGATGTGATACTGGGGATGGATTGGTTGATTAGGCATCGGGCAATGATAGATTGTTATAGGAAGAGGATTAAATTCCAGCCTGAGGGGTAATAGGAGTTTGAGTTTCAGGGTGACATTCGGGAATTCCGGGTTAACCTTATATCTTCTATTTAGGCTCGGAGATTGATAGGGAAGGGTTGTTCAGCCTACTTGGCCCATGTGATATATGTGCAGAAATCTTTTGTACGTTTGGATCAAATACTGATAGTTCAGGAATTTCCTAATGTTTTTCCTAAGGAGTTGCCAGGATTGCCCCCTGATAGGGAGATTGAGTTTGAGATTGAGGTGCATGCAGTCACAGGTCCGATATTCATTCCACCTTACAAGATGGCTTCCGCAGAATTGAAAGAACTGAAGGTTCAGTTACAGGAGTTATTGGATAGAGGATTCATCCGACCTAGTAGTTCTCCGTGGGGTGCACCTGTTTTATTTGTGAGAAAGAAAGATGGCTCCTTACGGATATGTATCAATTATAGACAGCTAAATAAAGTCACAGTAAAGAACAAGTATCTGTTGCCACAGATTGATGACTTGTTTGATCAGTTGCAGGGAGCCAGCCAGTTTTTTAAAATTGATTTGAGGTCTGAGTATCATCAACTAAAGATTCAAAGTGGAGATATACCCAAGACTGCTTTTAGAACTCATTATGGCCACTATGAGTTTCTAGTATTGCCATTCGGGTTGACAAATGCTCCAGCGGCTTTCATGGATTTGATGAACAGAGTGTTCAGTTCTTATTTGTATAGGTTTGTCATCATCTTCATTGATGACATTCTTATTTATTCCAGGAGTGAGGAGGAATATAGGGAGCATTTAAGGATTGTATTGCAGACACTTCGGGAGCATCAGCTGTATGCTAAATTGTCCAAGTGTCAATTCTAGTTAATGGAAGTATGCTTTTTGGGGCATGTCATTTGTAAGGAGGGTATTATGGTAGACCCTCAGAAGATTGAAGCGGTTGCTAACTGGTCCCAGCCTACCAATGTTTCAGAAGTACGTAGTTTTCTGGGTATGGCGGGATACTATCAGAGGTTTGTAAAAGACTTCTCCCATATTGCTGCTCCTCTTACTAGATTAATGAGGAAGCAAAAGCGATATGTCTGGACAGATGAATGTGATCGGAGTTTTCAGACTTTGAAGTATTGCCTTACCAGTGCTCCGGTTTCGGCATTACCAGTGGAAGAGGAGAAGTATATTATATATTGTGATACTTCAAGGATGGGCCTAAAGTGTGTTCTAATGTAGATAGGAAGGGTGATTGCTTATGCTTCTCATTAGTTAAAGAAGCATGAAGCTAACTATCCTACTCATGATCTTGAGATGGCAGCAGTTGTTTTTGCCTTGAAGATTTGGAGGCATTATCTATATGGAGCTAAATATGAGATATATACTGATCATAAAAGTCTGCAGTATATATTTCAGTAGAAGGATCTGAATCTGAGGCAACGCAGATGGGTTGAGCTTCTGAAAGATTATGACTGCGAGATTCTATATCACCTAGGGAAGGCCAATGTAGTGGCGGATGCCTTGAGAAGGAAATCAATGGGAAGTCTTGCTCATATTGTAGTTGGCCGGAGGCCATTGATCCGAGATTTCAGGCAGTTAGCCGATTATGGAGTAGAGTTGGATTTGGGTTCCCAGGATTGGAACCAGGCTTTGATAGCTTAGTTTCGGGAGAGGTCAACTGTTGATAGATGATATAAAAGTGGCCGGGACAGAGATCCTTATCTTCTAAAGTTGAAGGGAGAGGTTCAGAGTGGTCGGATGACTGATTTCTCTGTTGATGATAGGGTTTTGAGATGTGGGAGACGTATCTGTGTACCGGATTGTGATGAGTTACGGGATCGGATCATGTGAGAGGCACACCATTCTGCTTATAGTGTACATCCAGGTATTACCAAGATGTAACATGATCTTAGAGGTGTCTATTGGTGGCCTGGGATGAAGAAAGATGTAGCTCGTTTTGTATCGAAGTGCTTAACCTATCAGCAGGTTAAGTTTGAGCATCAGAAGCCATCAGGGCTACTTCAGGAGATAGAGCTGCCAGAATGGAAATGGGAACATGTTACCATGGACTTCATAGTTAGTCTACCTCAGACTTTGAAGGGGTATGACTCTATATGGGTTATTGTGGATAGATTGACGAAGTCTGCACACTTTTTGGGGGTTAAGACTAACTATTCAGCAGCTTAGTATGCACAAGTGTATGTTCATGAAATTGTGCGTCTTCATAGAGTCCCATTGGTGATTATATCTAATCGGGGTACACAGTTTACAGTATGATTTTGGCAGAAGTTTCAGGAGGCCTTGGGTACCCAACTGCGGTTTAGTACTGCCTTCCATCCACAAACTAATGGGCAATCCGAGAGGACGATTCAAACCTTGGAGGATATGCTCAGGTTATGTGTTCTGGATTTCAAAGGTAGTTGGAACTATTATCTACCATTGATTGAATTCTCTTACAATAAAAGTTATCATTTTTCGATTGGTATGGCTCCATTTGAAGCACTATATGGTAGAAAGTGTAGATCACCAGTGTGTTGGGTGGAGCAGGGAGAGAAGCAGCTAGAGAGACCCGAACTGATTAGAGAGACTATAGAGAAGGCTCCTATGATCCGAGAGCGGATGAAGACTACCTTCAGTAGGCAGAAGAGTTATGCGGATCCAAAAAGAAAAGATGTACAGTTCTGTATTGGTGATCATGTCTTCCTAAAGATCTCACCGATGAGGGGAGTTATGAGATTTGGGAAGAAAGGCAAACTGTCACCAAGATTTATAGGCCCTTTTGAGATACTTGAGCGGATAGGCAATGTGGCTTATAGATTGGCTCTACCGCCCAGTATGAGCCATGTACATCCAGTTTTTCATATATCGATGCTGCAGAAATATATGGCGGATCCATCACACATTTTAGAGGTGCAAGAGGTGGATCTTAGTGGGGATTTATCATATGAGGAGCTACCTGTGGAGATTGTTGATCAACAGGTTAGAAAGCTTCAGAAAAAAGAAATCACGATGGTTAAAGTGCTATGGAGGAATCAGTCAATTGAGGAGTGTACATGGGAGAGTAAGCGAGAGATGCAGAATAGATATCCATCTCTTTTTCGGTTTTGAGTTAGGTGTTATTTAAATTCGAGGACGAATTTAATTGAAGGGGGGAAGAATGTAACACCTACCATTTTCCTATGTTATTTTCGAATAAATATGTGTGTATAATTTTTTTTGAAATTTAATTGGCTGAATTAAATTATTCTGCAATAAGTATGATTTCTACTTATTTAATTATTTTGAATAATGATTGTAAATGAGAATGGAAATTTCAGTATAGAATATTGATTGATAGATTGAGTTCCTAAATTGGTAAAAATACTCTAAGTGTGGGAAGTTAGGAATTTACAGGTCAGTAGCGAATTTCCGTGATTTTGGTTAAGTGTTTTCAGCAGGCATTGGCGAGCTGGCCAGGCGAACTGGCTTTGCCGAGCTGGCCTTGCAAAGAGGCCTTGCCGAGTTGGCCTCACGAAGAAGAAGTGCGAGGTAGGAGTGCGAAGAGGAGAATGCGAAGAGGGAAGTGCGAGCCGGCATTGCGAAGAGGCAATGGCGAACCGGCATTGCGAAGAGGGAACGGCGAAGAGGAAAGGCAAAGAGGAAATGGCAAAGAGGAAATGTGAAGAGGAAACGCAAAGAGGGAAGTGCAAAGAGGCATAGGCGAGCTGGCTTGTGCGAAGTAGAATGGTGAGCCGGCAATGCGAGGAAGCATTGGTGAACTGGGATTGGCGACCTGGTGAACTGGCGAGCTGGACCAGCGGATTTGAATTTGGCAGAACGAGATTTAATTAACTCTGTTACTAGGGCAGTAGCCTATATTTAAGAAGCAGTAACTTGTTATAAAAAGGGGCAGTAGCAAAGGAATTAAAATACCTAAACTTATTATTTTCTCCATCTCTATTCTATCGTGCTCATATTTCTCTAAGGAACTGAAACACTGTTCCTTCTTCTTCTTTATTGATTCTCGATTTCTCCTTCAGTATTCTGGAGAAAAATCTGTGGAAATTATATAGAAAACCTGTGGCTATTTCTGTCCGTTCTAGATAGTGGAAAAAGAGCTGAAATTTCAAAGTGATAGTAAGGAAGAAATTCTGCCATTGAAGCTCATTTGAGGTAAATGATTATTTGTTTGATTTTATTAATTAAATAGATATTATTTAGGTTAAAATAAATGGGTTTAGTGTTATTTTACATAGATTAACACTAATGAATTGAAATCCCTAAACTCTAAGGTTTATTTGGAACTTTGAAAGATGATATGATAGATTGGTGATGCGATTCATAACTTGATGATGGAAATTGCTAATTGGAAGTAAGTAGACAGTAAATTGATGACCAATTTAATGTGAATTTGTAGATTGTAGAAACTGAATTCTCCTAGTAGCAAAATTGGAGATTTTGGAGGAAATTGGTGAATTTGACTAAGTTATTGGCTATTGGAAAATTGAGGTGAGTTCTACATGCATCATCTATCTTAATGAATTCACTTAATTGATTATTGCGCACTATTTGGGAAAAGCTCCAAAGGGTCGAACCATATATTTATACTATCTTTGGATTTCTTTTAAATTGTATCCATAAATCTTTGCTAAATCAATCTATATACTGTTATAAAACCTTGATTTATTGATACTTACATTTGAATACCGAACCTTATTTCTTGTCATATGAATTACCTTATTACCAAATCTTGAATCGTATTGGATATTGCACATAGCATGGCCATTATTGATATGATTGATACCGAACCGATTGATTGATTAATTGAATCCAGATGCCATTATTGTTAATGGTATCCTTTGTTATTGACCTTGATAATAGTTTGATTGATAATTATGGTTACGGTTTGCATAATGTATTGAATGGATAGATGAATATGATTGATATTGGGTTCTACGGGTGCCGGTCGCCATTGGCATCTCCCGTACCCTAGGACCGTCGCGGCTTGGGAAACCGGGTAGTGTGACAAACGATGTCGAGAACGCTGCTAAGAAATTAGCAGTCCAGTCAACGAAAGAATTTCTGAAATTGATCTGGGGGTAAAAGATGACCATAATTTATGTCTAATTTTGGTAAAAAGAAAGAAGTGAAAATCATTTAGGAACACTGAAAAAGTAAGTAATGGTATTTTTATAAATAAATGAAAATTCAAGGTGAATAGTGAAAAGTGGTCGGTCGGGGTTACAGAATGACTCCAGAATCATTTTTATAAATAAGTATAAATTAAAATAAACCTATCGAATCCCCACATTGATATTTAAATCCTGAAAAAATTGTTAGAATAAATTACAGAAGATTTAAGGACCAAAGTGTAAAGGATGGAAGTTTGAGGGTTTAGTTGTAATTGTGCATTTGATTTTTGTCTTTATTTTGCCATAGCCATTTCGACTATCTTCATTTCCTTTTCTTCTTCTTGGTGCCGAAATACTTTTCCTTTCTTTCTCCATTGATTCTTCTCATTTCCATATAGAAATCTTAAGGAAATTTGTAGCAAAATAGCAAATCAACCTAGCTAAAACCATTTTCATCATTAATTTAAAGATTGGAGCAAAGGAATTGGAGGAATAACTCCAAGTGTATTTCAGCCATTTAGTGTCAAAGAGGTAAGGAAGTTGTTTTGTTTAATTTGATTGATGATTTAGAGTTTATTTAGGTTTAATTGAATGGATTTATGGTTATTTTGCATTAGTTTATCCAAATTTGATGAAATCCCCAAATTGTGTTGGTTATTTGAAGTTATAAGATTTGATATGTTGAGTTAGTGTTAGGAATTGTTAATTGATATTAGAAATGGTTAATTGGATATGAATGGATAACTAATTGATGGATAATTTGATGTAGAATTGGAGATTGCTCAAATTGGGTTTTCAAAGTAAGCAAAATTTGGGAATTCGGTGGAATTGGTGCAATTTGATTGTGCATTGGCTATTTGGAGCATTAGGTGAGTTTACATTGCATCAAATAACATGTTTGAATCATTGAATTGATAATTGGAAACCACTGGCAAATTACCCTTCATGGCTGAACCCTAGTATGCCTATATTGCCTTTGGAATTGTTTGATTTTCCTTTGATTTTTCTTGCCAATTTGATCCTATTTTAATGTTGTTTAATCGTGTTTCTTGGTACCCTTGTTTTGTTTGACAATGTAGTTTGTTGTTGCTTTGAATGGGCAAGTCAAATTTGCCACCAAACCTAACCTATTGTCTTGCCAATGTATGTCCACCAAGTGTTTGATGAAATGATTAGTTCATTTGCCTTTGGCCTATTGGGTTGTATGCCATAGGCCTACCAATTGAATGCCATTGTCGCCAGCGATATTGGCATGCCAATTGACCTACCATTTTCGGTCACCGAACCGACTTTTGTTTCATACCTTTCCTTATTGCTAAACCCTTTATTATTGCTTGTACATTGTATTTAACATTGCCATTGATTATTTTAAATATTGTACTGATTGATACCGAACTGATTGTTATTGGATTGACTGTTATCCGAATGCCATTGTTGCTTATGGTATTCCTCGTTATTGACCCTAATATGGTTTGGTAGAGCTACCGATTCGATAGGGTAGCGGGGAAATACTGTCGACCTTGTTCACATTGTATTACTATACCCTAGTTAGGAGGAGTTATGGTCATGGCCATAGGGCCTGATCAGCCTTATGCTCATTGATACTAGAGACCTACAAGGTCCATACTGACTGACTGGAGATTGTATGATTTCTTTTCATACAGTCCATCTCATTATCTGTCTTTCTATATGTAACCGAGCTTATATGATATTTCTTTTTTTTTTACTATACCCTGACAACCATTATGTATACTGTTATTCCTTTGACTGAAACCATTGTTTAATTATGTCTATTATTTATTGTGATGTATGTAAATTCACTAAATATCATTTATACTCATCCATTTCATTGTTTATCCCTTTCAGGAGAGGAGTAGGTTGCGAGATCCAGTCTTCTGTCTCTCGTGGATTCCTGCTATAGACTGATTATGTATAGTTTTGATACATTCTGTATATTTATTTTTGGTGTTCATTATCTAGCTGCTCCATGGGTATGTATGGGTTAGCTAGGAGATGAATATATATATGATGATGATATGTTTATATTGATGATGTTATATGTTGATTCATGCTATAATATATACTGTTACAGCCAATTACAGAATGATGACAGGAAAATAGATAGATTAACAGAATGAATAACAGGATAATATAATGGATAGTAACTACAAATAAATGAATAATTACTTGAGGTTTATAGATTGTGCATGTGGTACTGGGTTCTACGGGTGCCAGTCGCCATTGGTATTTTTCGTGCCCTAGGACCATTGCGGTCCGGTAAACCGGGTCGTGACAACTGTATGCCACATTAGTCCAATTGCATGACAGAAAATTTAGGCCACATGTTCACTGCAATAATAATAAGCAAAAGCTACAATCTGGTAGTATGCTTTCCACTACATATAGCTGATCATACTATATGGCTGAGAATACCCCTCTCAGCTGGGGGTCACTGATATCATTGTGCAAAATGCCGATGTTATTTTAATCCCTACCCCATCGGGAGGGCTTCTCTATCAATGCATTATAAAGGAGGCATGTTAGGTTTACATGTAAAGAATAATAAAAGTTCAGTGTATAATTAGGGTTCACTGTTTTAAACAATAGAAACAATTAACACTAAGTTCAATTGGGTTTGATAATTTTCAATAAAGCACATAGAATGCAATGTCATGGATAACCATACATCTATAACTCTCCTTAGCCTTTTAATCTTCACATTTACATACATTAACTTTTTAACTCTATTACATTGCACACTTTATCTCCCTTTGACTTTTCAATATTTCTTGAATGCTACACATTTAATTAAATTAGATTTATACACTAATTGACATAAAATGACATTAATTATACTTAGATTAAAGAAAATCTTTGAAATTCTCAAATCCCAAGCTTGTTCCTTAAGAATACCTATTCTGGCAGCCTATGATCATTTATTCATAACTCTTATTACACTTATCCAAATACTTCAATTATTTTTCCTAATTAAGCTAGACATCTAATAATCTAACATATCCAAAAATCATATTTATCCCATTACTATAAAATTTATAGTGGTCTTTTGAAGTTGACCCTGCTATCAACACTGATATCCTGCAACCTTTATATAGACAGGTTTTGTTCTTTTACCTATAACTCAATCTATACTTATTAAATTATTTTTATTATTTTTCATATGTAATCTAGATGTATAATACTATAAATATTCAAATTTTAGATCATTTGGATCACTGTACAATTATTAGTGAATTTTCATAATTAACCTACTGTTTTGGAATCACTATCCCGATATACTCTATTTCCCTATCTATAATTAATTTCATGGTCATCCAATTACAAAACCCTTTTATAGTCATTTATTAAAATATAAATGATCATTTCTCATGTTTACCACTTTCCCTAATTTAGACTCTAAGATCTCCATATCAATAGAATATAGTAACCTTTATTCTGTTTACTAGTCAATTCAGGCATATAACACTTATAGCTAAATATATCTTAAACTACAAATTTAATTGAAAAATAATTTTAAAACCTATATATAAGATATAAATGAACATTTTTCATGTTGAACACTTCTTCTAATTTTGTCTCTATCATTCTGTACAATAAAAATACAATGAAAATATAGTAGCATTTTCTCTAAAACCCAGATTCCAAGTCAGTCATGATTTTTGTCTAATAACTTTCTTCTCACTTAGAATTTCTTCAATTCCTTTTACAAACATATAATTAACATATTTATCTACAATTTTCATGTTTTAAGCATCCTCAAATTCATTTTAAAAATTTCAAAATTAAAGCTACAAGTTACTATCTAAAACAGATTCTAGAGCCCTTATAAACCCTATTTCATCTTTATCTTTCATAACTCAATTGAATCAATTTTCTACTTAATTAAACTATAATACTCTTAAATATAATTAAAATAATAATTTTAAGAATCCTACCTCATATTAAAATATTGAAATTCCATCCTCTTGCCCTTTTAGATTACTTGAATATCAATTTTCAATCTATTTTCTTCTTTGATCTTTTTTCCCCTCATCTATTTCCCATCTAACTTTGGTTGGTTTCTATGGAAGGAATGGAAAGTATTTTTAGTTTTTCTTCCTTCTTGTGTTTGGGCCAAAAGGATATAAATGGCCATCCACCACCTTCCTTTTATAGACCAATTCACAAAGAAATCTTGAAAATTGGAGAGATTTGTAGACAATTCTAAAAAATGGATGATTTGTCACTTTATATAAATGGAAGGACTAATTTAGAATTCTCCATAATCTTCATGTGGGTTGACCACCCTTGTTTCCCATTAAATAATTTTACTTGTGGTCCTCACATCTTTTGATAATTATAATTTAGCCCATAATTTTTCTTATTTGAAACTTTACCCCAAAACGTATTGTAATTTATTATGTTCATTCTGTTGAGAATCAATATTCACTATGAGGAATGAAATAGATTATTTTGGGCTATTGTATCATTTAAAATTACCTTGGATTCAATTCTGTAACCTAGAAATGCCCCTAGAGTTGCTCTTATTTATGATTTTACCAACTTCACTCAATTCTATTTTTTACTCACTCAATATTTATCTAATTTTAGGTATGTGAAGAAAAATAGGACAAAAAATTGCTTTAAAATTTATTAAAAATTGAACATCGAAGGGTATTCAAACCTATAGTCATTAGGTCTCGATTGGTTTACTTATGGTCTCAATTATTCTAGACTTGGTCTCGACTTCTTTAACTTTAGTCTCGATTTTTTTTTTTTTACCTGTACTTACTATCTATCTATTTACCTTCCTAACCTCATATAAATCCTCAAATTATTTTTCCTTAATACTATAGGGTCCAACTTTAGGTATCTACAATAAATTTTAAACAAAGAACTCCTTTAAAAAAACATAATAAAAATCCACTACTATTAACACTGTCTATTCAGTTCTTAAAATTCTTCTGTGAAAATTATCCTTAAATTTCGCTTTGTATTTCTTAGTATCTATTTTAGCCTATTTATTCTTAAATTAATATTATTCTTATTGCTATGATTCTCTATATTCATATTGTGTATTGCACCATAGTCTGGAGTGTTATACTTTACCTCTTCAATAAAATTCGTTCTCGAATTTTCTTATTTAATATTGTATTCATCAATATATATATCTCAAACAGTCTCCAAATAACTTTACATTTCAATTTCTATATATCACTTATTAACATTCTTATACTAATACTTTATATTCATAGTTTTCATATCACTTTACACTATTCTATGTTCTTTATACCACTTATACTACACCTTATTAATATCACTCGCTTATTGATATTAATCCTGTATTTCTCTAAATTACTATTGCAACTATATTTCTAATCTTTCATTATGCTCGACTTATGACTACATTCAGTAATAAATTAATTATACCCTTATAAGAATTCTTTTTATTCATTAGTCGTTAATCTTTGATTCTGTAACTATTCTTTCATTATAATCATACTTCCTAAGTTTCCGATATATCACTCATTGTATGTAAATACTAATCATGTTACTATTGTTTTATTATTATATCCTTAGATCTTTGACTATTTTATGCCTCGTTAATTTTAAATTTCCGCTATTTATATGTATAACTCACTTTCAATGTTTCTAATTACTTCACTCATTTATCATTCTTATCGTTATTCTATCCTTTACTCACTTTCAATGATTCTAATCACTTTATTCATTTATCATTCTTATTGCATATACTTTATTGTGCATAATTTTTCATATTTCTAATCACTTAATTTATTCATTATTCTTATTGCACCTACTTAATTAGTCAATTAATAACAATATCCTTTTATACTATTATCTATTATACTTATTCACTTGTGATATCGCTTCTAAGGATTTTCATCATTAGTCACTATTAATCACTTTTAGTTCTCATTCACTTTAATTTACTATCGCTTTTTTTTTTTTTTTATTCTCAGTAAGTACATCTTCCTATATTTCATATTATATTTATACACATATATATAACTAGAGGATGAAAAGCATAACGGACAACGTTGATAGCTATACTAACATATGACATCAAATGACGAGACTGAATCCTATGCTTCATGGTATACTTACAAGATCATTGATACTTATGACACATATTCTAAACCATGCTCTAATACCACCAACATCTTCATTTCAGGGTTGCGATGGTCCTAGGGCACGAGCAAACTTAATGCCACCCATAGAACCCCCTAACAAAGTTAACTCTATTTATTAATCCTTAAAGCCATTCACTTATAAATTAATTTCATTAATTAATTTCTAAATTTCTGAAAATTTTACCAGAGTTTTCCCTGTATTTTTAACGTTACACCCGACCCAAAATCGAGTCTTTTAAAAATTATACAACCTATGATAAAAATTTTACACTTCAAAAAATTCACCGCCCTTATACTCTCAACTCCATAAATCAATATTCAATCACAACACTTCTATAATCATTCCCAATTTAATATTTTTAATTATTTATTCTGGTAATAATTTCCAATTCATTGACAATTAATCACTTCATATAAGTCAATTTTCATTTATATGTCATTTCAATTTATCAGTCTAATATCCATTATTATTTAATCATTTTTAGCCATTAATTAACACCATTATATGTGTTGCTATTAATCATCTCATACTCACTTATAATTATATATATATTATCACTTCACTATAATTATATTGTCATTACAATCCATACATTTACTGACCATCTACCATAGAGCATTTAGAGTATTTAGTAAACTTTAAGACACGTTAATTACAATACTCTTAATAGGTTCCATTGGGAGGAGAAAAAACCTCGGAAACTCTCCTAGCCACTCCTGCACCTAAAAAATATTAATAACCATATAGTGAGTAAAATTACTCAGTGAGATATAGATATATAATCATGCATGCAGGTTTGGTGAACAATGAAAATTAATCAATCAATAACAAGTATCAATATTTGGTAGCTAATAAATTAGGGATCACATTAAAAAATAATCAAAAGTTACATACATTGGTTGATTCCCTGAAGATCACTGTATGCCACATCAGTCCAATTTCATGACTAAAAATTCAGGCCACATGTTCACTGCAATAATAATAAGCAGAGGCTACAATTTGGTAGCATGCTTTCCACTGCATACAGCTAATCAGACTGTATGGTTGATTATACCCCCTCTTAGCTGGGGGTCACTGATATCATTGTGCAAAATGCCGATGTTATTTTAATCCCTACCCCATCGAGAGGACTTCTCTATCAATGCATTGTAAATGAGGCATATTGTGTTGGATTTGTGCCCTAAAGACCAATCATCAGATGATTATTTTTGGTACATTTTATATCATGATTTATATATATTTATGGCTTTCATTATTATGATTATTTGAACAACTGCGTAATATAAATTATTATAATAATGTCCCTAGAATAAGATATTCTAAAATCATCTCTAGTCAAGTATTATTATGAAATGGGATATCAATAATACGTTGAGACTAGTATGTGTAGTGACTGATGACAATGGTCATGGATATGAGATATCAAGTCAACACATAAGTACGTGTTGGAGAACTATGTACTAGATTGACCCACCATGAGAACACTACATAGATTGTTGTATGAGTGTCATAAGTATTTCTCATAGTGATAATAATAGTATGATCCTTTGACTTGAGATCATCAAAGATCCCAACATAAGGAGTTGTATATCTTGATACTGTTAAATGTCTTCCGTAATAGGATGTACTATAAAAATAGTAATTGGATATGCCACAAATTATGTAGAGGGATGTTCAGTGATCACGATAGGATTTGTCCCTCCTATACAACAGGAGTGATGTCTTTGGGCCCTTTGATTGAGTGAAACCTAAAATGCATGGCCATGCTCAAATGAGTCAATATGTGATATTAATGTCATTTGATTTAGGAGTCTACTCAGGCATAAAAAATATATAGATTGAACTATGTGAGTATGACATATTCTATGACTCGTGTTCAATCGAGACATCTAGGACAAAAGGATTTAATTACTTAGTAATTTTATCACAAGAAAGGTTATGTCGAGTCATTGACATTCTCGTGACTTAGGTAGCTTTGATGTATTGTTAGACACTGCTTACTGCTTGTGACATAAAATATGATTTTATGTCACTGCTTGTGATATCACACATTTAGATAGGATCAATGATAGGAATTTTAATTCATGAGATGGATTAAAAAAATAAGCATTGGACTAAACAGTTTAGCTAAGAACTAATATAAGCCCAAAATTCGAGCCCAATTCAGATGGGCCAAATTAGAGTTTTATTAGTTGACCTAATGCTAGGGTTAAATGCCTATAAATATACATGTGATGTTTATTTTAGGTTAACACATTTTTTTTTCGTTTTTCAGAAAATAAGAAGTGAACCCTAATCCTTATTATCTTAGACTTATCTAGCAAAACGTCTAGGAGATATTCTTCTTATTCGTGAGACGAACCAAAGGAGAGACGATCCGTTCATATGGATACTATAGAGGCAGAAGGCAGAAAAGCTTCTGCTTTTAACTCATAATCATCCTTTTGTAGTCGAATCATCAAACAAAGGTATAAACCCTCACCTTCTAATCTGGATCTTCATATGGATCCTAGAGGAAATCGGAATAAAATTTTCTATTTCACTGCCTTTTCTGATTTCGATTTCCTACAGAAATGTCATTAGAAAAGAAGATTCAAGAAATTAAAGGAGAATTATTGGTTGTACCAGTAACTAAGGAAAATATACAAGGATAAAAATTAATTTGAGGTAAGTATGAACATTGCATATGCATATTGTTTCTTTGAAATGAATTTTTCAAGCCTTCTTAATATTCACAAATACGATTCATATGTTATATATGACATTGTATTATTGACCTATTAGATAAAGTTCCCATGCTATTCTTAAACAAATGATAATTGTTTCATATGATTACTATTTATTATCTTGTAAATGACTTAGTCATCTTTCCTTGGACCAAGCTCATATGAAACCCATTTGTTAACTTGATTGAATTTTATATTATATGTAGATGGTCTTATGATCAATATGTTTTCTTGTGAGATTGCGACCATATGACCCTATGGATAGAATGCTCTTCCCAATGAGAGTAAATTCATTGGTCCATTGTGCACTTTGGGAACCTAGCTGATAGGGTTTTTATCAGTGTTCCACCTAGAGGGGACCATGAGCTCTAGGCATATGCCTGGACAAGCATGTGTTTACGATAAGGTATCAAGGACTACCGATGCGCTCTGTTGTGATAGGTAGCAAGACTACTGATGCACTCTACAGTTCTATCATGTGATTCGATTGTGATATTAGATTGCGAGCACTTCAGTTCTTGTAAGCATAACCATATAATATTTTTCTTACCCATATTCTTTGGATTAACCTTTCCTTGGTTTGATATATTTCTTTTATATTGCATGTTCATATCTTACTAAGTTGAAGGCTCACTCTTCTTCTGTGGATTTCAGGTGATAGTGTAGCTCGTGAGGGAGCTAATATAGAAGACCGAGCTTCTTGACTCATTCCTCCAAGAAGTCTCCATTGTAATTATTTTGATTTATATATATATATTCATTGAAATGTATTATGGTACTGTATGTATTAGGAGTATACTCTAAAGCTCTGTAGTTAGCTATTGAAAATGATATTATTTTGATGTATGAACTGTTACATTTTGGGCTGCCCTTATTCCTTAGTGATGTGGGATGTATCTTTTGATTAGTAAGGAACAAGAGGTAATTATAAAATGATAAATATAAAGATATGAATTATGATTACATGAATCATAGAAAGGAATGTTGAATGATATCTATATTTTACATGAATATGTAGTATGAATGAGATCCAGGATATGAGTGTTCTAAGGATTTATGGTGGCCTTAAGCCTATCCATGCCCTAGGACCATCGCACCACTAGAGTTAGAGTGTGACAATAAGTGTTGGCTGCTATTTTTGGGTGAGTGGCCGAACCATATAGTGGGAGAAAAAGCCAAAGAAAAATGTCTTCCAACATTTCCAATAAATCAACCAAAATTTGATAGGAAGAGATGATAGAAAGAAGAGGAAGAAGAAGAAATTGATGGAGATTATGTAAGCTGTTTTGGTGGAACAAAAATGAGAAGAAATTCTATGGTTCAAGTTTAAGTTAAAGCCTCCTAAACTTAGTTTTTTGATTTTATTTAAGAGTTTTAAGATTTTATTTGACAAATAATTGAGGTAATTAAGTTAAAAATGTAAAGAATGAGTTAGGGTTTATATAGTTTCTGGAATTTATTTGATGGCAGTAATTTGTGGCTATTATTCTGAAATCTTAAACACTGAATTTGAGGATGATTAAAACATTAAAGTTGTATATAAATATGTTAATTAGATGTCTGTAAAAGAAATTTGGAAAATTCGAAGTGAGGAAAGAGTTATTGGATGAAAACTGTGACTGACCTGGAATTAAGTTTTCTAGAAAATGCTACTATATTTTTATTTTACATAATTATAAAGACAGAATTATAAGATATGTTCAACATAAAAAGTGTTCATTTATGTATTATATATAATCCTGTAAAAGTATTTTGCAATTGGAATTGTGGTTTATGAGATATTAGGTCATAAGTATAGACTGTCTGGAATGACTATTTAACAGAATATAGGTTATAAAATTTTATTAATTTAAGGACCTTAAATTTTGAATTAGAGAAAGTGTTAGAAATTAAAAATGTTCATTTATATGTTATATAATTTTATGTAAAATGGTTTTGTAATTGGATGAGTACGAAATTAATTATAGGCATAGAAACAGGGCATATCTGGATAGAGATTTCAAGGCAGTAATTTAATTTTGGAAATTCACTAATAATTGTACAGTAATCCAAAAATTCTGAAATTTGGATATGTTATAATTTTATGTGTATATTTTCAATATGAAAAGTAATTATAATAATTGGTTAAGTATTGATTGAGTTATTAGAAAAAGAACAGAATTTGCCAGAATAGGATTATAGGCATAATGCAGGCAGCAGGATTGGTTGTAATAGTAAGTTTAAATTAACAACATAAATTATATAGTAATGAGTTTAATGTGAAATTTGGATATATTAGAACCTTATATGTTAAGTTTAATTAGGAATAATAATTGAAGCAATTGGATAAGTGTAGAGAGAGATATGAGTAATGAAGCATAAGCTGCCAGTAAAGGTTCTTATAGGCAAAACCCTAGTAACTTGGAAATTTGAGGAATTTTCTTTAATATAAATATAAGTAGTGTAAGTTTATGCTAAATAGTATCTAAATGGAAATTAATTGGATATGTAGAGTCAAGAATGAATAAGAGATGCGATGGGTACCAAAAGAGATAAGGCAAAGAATCAAGGATAAAGGAAAAGGGAAATGTATAAGTTACAAGCTAAGGTGAGTAATGTACACATCATTATGCACACCCATGTTTTGATTTGTTGACCCAATGAACATGTTTTCTTCTTGATTAAAATACCACTTTGTTATTGGTGATCATTCTTTGATCTTCCTAAAGATTGAAATTTATCCATATTTATTGATTGCTATTGATATTGAAATGTCTTTTGTGTACTGATTGACAAGTAAACTAATGCGTATCGATTGAAAGCCATTTTACCATAATATTTCTAATGATTACTGGCTATTGATATGGATTTCCCTTGAACTATTTTACATGTGAATTTGACAGAGCTACCGCTCCGACATGGTAGTGGGAATATACTGTCGGCGATGTGCACATTATATTACTGATACCCTAGCTAGAAAGGGCTCTGGTCATAGCCATAGGGTCTGATCAGCCTTATGCTTACTGATACTGATACTACTGGAGACTGTATGTTCGCATATAATCCATACTGATACTACTGGAGACTGTATGTTTACATATAGTCCATCCCTTTATCTATCTTATCTACATGATACGAGTATTGTTACCTGATCTTTGATTCCAAACTTATATCTTATTGATTACCATTGATATTTTTATTATCATATACTTATATCTCATATATAATGATGTATACATGCTCACTGAGTATTTTATACTCACCAAATTTGTGGCTTATAATTTTTACAGGGATGTGATAGAGAAAGCTGATACCAAGTCAATTTCTTTTCCGACTTTGAATGTCAAGTACATCAAGGTAGAATATTATTCACTAAAGGTTATAAGTGTCCACTCATAGAACTCCATGGTACTGAGTATAATTAGATGATTGGGTACTATAATGATGTATGAATATTGAAATAATTGACAATTTAGTGACATTAAAAAAAATTTGTAATGTGTAATGTATAATAATTGATAATGATAATAACAGTAAAGTGATAGAGACAGTGATACTGAAAATGCAAAAATAATATTTATATGTTTTAAAAGATTTAGAAGTGTTATGTATGATTGTTGGACTATGAAGTTGAAGGTATAAGATTGGTAAATTATTGGATGTGTAAAATAATTTTTAGTGCAAGCTGTGTAATTTTTGAGAGACTCGGTTTTGGGTCAGGATTGAGGTTAAAATTATAAAGGAAACTCTGGCAAATTTTTTATAAAATTTATAAGAAATAAATGGGATATAAGTATTAATTAATGAATTAATATTGATTGAATGATTGATGAATGGATTGTTTAATGAGTTCTACGGGTTTCCGGTGACCTTAAATCTACCCGTACCCTAAGACCGTCACAACCCAAAAGTGGGTCGTGATAGAGGTGTTATCAATCCTCATATTCTCAAGTTCAATCAATTGAAATGTGATGCTCGAATTCATATTGAATTCAAAATCAAAGAACTTATCCTCTAGGAGAGTTTTAGAGAGCCCCTATTATTTTTGAAACTAAGCGTTCAAGCAATCCCATATCTCTTCTGCCGTCTTATACTCACTCTAGGTCATAACTAGATGAGAATTTAAAGAATTCAACAAGTAATATATATAGAAGTCCTCATCTTTGTTCCATTGATATTCATCAACATTTTCAATAGCAAATACAAAATCACTCAATACGGTATAAAATATTTCACGTTCTTTCATGTCAAATTGAACATGTAATTTTCATCCATGAAACTCAGTACCATCAAATGATTGCAGTTTGATAATATCATAGGAATTATGTTTTGCCATTTTAAATAAAGCAGAGAGTTAGAAAGAGTGCACCTTGAAGTCTTTTAGCTCACAAATTACAAATAAAGCCTCTAACCTTAGTCAAACTTCTCTATAGAGGAGGAATTAGCCAAAACAGACCTCAAAAATGGATCTAGTGCTCCCAAAAACTTTAAGATGGACTGCCCCTATCGTCCAAAAACTTGCCAAAAAGTCAACAATCAGTCAAACTATCAGTCAACGATCAATGATCTGACTCAACTTTGACTCGTCTAACTCGTCCCAATCAACTCTCTCAACTCGTCCCAATCAACTCACCTAAGTTGCCAAAAACTTGCCCTGGCGACAAAAAAACTTTTGATGGTCGTATCTCCTCCATTTGACCTCCTTTCAAAACCTATGACCACTCAAAATGTTTGTAGCAACGAGTAGAATAAAGTTCAGGTGGTCTCTCCTTCCTAAAATCGATTGTAGACTCCAAGATATATGATCAAAAATTTCAGCCCACAATAAATTCAAACCTAGATTCCAGCCAACTTCACCATCTGATCGGAAATCGGATGGCACCTGTTGAGTTTGTTTTGTCGAGAGCTTCAAGTGGACACCTTAGTCACTCAAATCTGATATACACATCTAGTACTTCAACATTATTAGAGGTATTTTAGTTGAAGAGAGTTTGGTGGCTTGAAATAGTACACCAAGAGATATCAAGTTTGGAATACTCAACAGTGTTATCTCCAGTTGAAACTCTCGAGAGTTTATATATATGCAAGCTATTGGTCTCCAGTCCACATGGACTCTAATACCCAAGCCTTCACCTATTGGACTTGTATGTAAACATACTATTTGGACTATATTTATAAATATATCCAATATTTTTATCAACCAAAGAAAGACGAAAAATTTGTAATGCATTCGCTTTATGAATTTACATGGCAGCTACTTTTACAACAAGAGCCAACAACCTATTAATAATTTATATTTCTCAACCTCAATCCCCCAACACCCTAAATATATAGGGGGAAAAAATTAAAAACCATGAAAAAAATCAAAGATATAAATATAGGTTAAAAACAACGAAAACACAATCAAATCCCTCTGATTCACTCTCCTCTTATATTTAGTTGTATTTGCTTCTCTGAACTTGTTGAAAGTATGGAAGCCAAACGCAATTGGTGAAGATTGTCTCCTAGTACGCGGAGCTGAAAAATGAAAACAATAGCAAGCCAAATCCTCACTCTTAACACCAACACATGACTTGTCAATCACGCATACACTGTATTATTCATATAATCCTGCCCTATTCTCAGTCCACCACTGTTTTGCTTACCGTTTTCAATTGCATCTATGAAAATACTTCTTTTTTTTTTTTTTTTTTTGAAAAAGAGATAATAAAGTTAATATAAAATTTTATAATTAATCAAGCTCGAACTCAGCACAGTTCCAAATTACATTCTTAATGCAGATGCATTGAAATGTATGTTGTTGAATTATAGTTTAATTTTGGACTAATTAACTATTATTTTTAAAAATAAATAATAATTAAATAGCTAATTAATCTTGATTGTTCACTCGATTATTTGATGAATGTAATAAATTAAAATATAATATATATATATATATATATATATTAGTTATTTTTCCTACCAATTAGGTTTAACCTACAACCACAAAGTTAAGTCATAAATCGTTGTAAACAGAAAGAAGTTCAAGAAAAAAAATTAATTTATTTCTAAGAGTTTGCAACAAGTCAATGACATCCAATTCATCAGGTATAATTTACATTATTCAAGTGATGAAAAATATATGAACAAAATCATGTGGTTCATAGTCTATTTGAGTTAATTAATTATTTCTCATAATTAATATGTGGTATTAGAGTTTTACTTTTGGATATATAGACCTTGTTTAGTTATAGAAAATAATGCATATTTTTTAAAAAATTATTCTAGGAAAATTAAAAATTAAAATTTAATGTTTAATTGTAATTATTTCCTAAAAGGAAAATTGGAGATGAATTTTTCACTTTTTTTAATTTATAACTAGGTCTTGGAAAATTAGTTAAAAAGAAGTTTTCTAAATTACTTTCATTGTTAATAAATGGAAAATACAAGAAAATACTCAATTCAGGGTTTATAGTTTTTTCAAAAGTACAATCGGTTTAATTTTTCTTTTTAACTCGATTTTTTATTCAATTAAGAGTTTGGTTCGTTAATTACACTAATAATATTAATTGTTGAACTCATTCATATTTTTTAATTAATAAAAAATATTAAATTAATAAAATTATATTTTTAATTAAAAATATTAAAATTAAAAAAAAATCAGAAAATAATTTATATTAAAAATTTAATAAGAAATAATTTAATTTCTTCTTAAATTATTTTTTAAAATAAAAAATAAAAATATTTTTTAAAAAAATATTTTTGTTTATTTTTTATTTTCAAAGTTATCAAAAAATATTAAAATGAATTTTTTAACACTAAAAAATATTTTTTAAAGAAAAAATATGATGTAATTAATTAAAAAAATATTTTTAATTAATTACATCATATTTTTATTTTAAAAAATATTTTTTAGTATTAAAAAATTCATTTTCATATTTTTTTACAATTTTGAAAATAAAAAATAAATAAAAATATTTTTTATTTTTTATTTTAAAAAATAAATTAAAAATAAATTAAATTATTTCTTTTTAAATTTTTTAATATTAATCGTTTTCTAAATTTTTTTATTTTAATATTTTTTATTTAAAAAATAATTTTTTTTAATTAAAAAAATAATAATGAATCCCACAACTAATAGTTTTATTGTAATTAATAAACTAAACCTTCAATTGAATAAAAAATCAAGTTAAAGGAGAAAATTGAATCAATTTGTTTTATCGTAACTCAAATTAAATTTTTAACAAAAATATTGAACCTGAATTGGGTATTTTTCCGAAAAATAAGGAGCTCCAACTTGTTTTTCACTTCAACGCTGTCTTCAAACCCCAGCAATGTCCATTCTTAATAGTTTTAATTGCCCTTTTTTTTTTTGTTACTTGTTTTCCACTTCAGCGCTGTACTCAAAACCCAGCAATGTCCATTCTTAATAGTTTTAATTGCTTTTTTAATTTATTTATTAAGAAAGGTTGCATTGCATTTAATATTTATAATGTAAAATTAGGATTAATCTAATTAAATACTTCTGCCTCAAGTTTTATTTTTCGAATTTTCATTTAGTTTCAGATTTCTTTTATTTTTTAGCAGAACGTTATTTTATTAATTTTAATTTAAAATATTATAAATTATATTTTTATTAAATTAAAAGGATAAAAAAATAATATAATAGATGGTGTCATTCAAATACTTGCTTATCACTAATTAACTTTTCTAATTTATTATAAAATATTACACTAAATAGTTTTATAATATTTGTTATGGTTATTTTAAATTTGGAATGCAATTTTAGATGAAAAGATTATATTAAATGTTCATATTGTAAAATTATTTATATATAAAAAATATAAACAATAAATATTTTTAATACAATAATAGTTATTAATTAAAAAAATTAAAAAAAAAAGCGAAAATAAAAAATGGAGAATTGGAATATAAGACAAATAAACATGTTTTTCAATTTTTTATTTTTAATTTGGAAAATGAAAAATTAAAAAATTGAGAAATACAAAAGAAAACTAGAAACTGAAATGTTCTCCATAACTAAACGAGACCATAATCTCTCCATACGTGCTCACATAGAATTTCTTTTATTTTCTCTTACCTTGAATCTTTGGCGGAATTATTTTATCAATGCTACTGATTGGCTAATGAAGTGATTGCAAGAGTACGCATGCATGTAACGGTATAAGAGTAGAGTAAAATACTGTGTACTAATTAATGGCATCCATGATGTTGGATTCTTGACTACTGATGCTAGTGAATGGGTTAATGGACACACTATTCGTGAGGCTACGTGCATGACTTGCTTTATTGCGTAGGTTGTGAGTTTCGAAGAGCAATTAAATATTTTATTGCAAGTCTTTATGAGTTAGTAATTAATCATGTTCATGAAGGTTATTGGATGTGTCATAAGTGCTATGGTTTTAATTGTTTATATATATAATGACATGTTACTATCAATGATGTCAAATTTGGCCTAATCCGATCTATTCAATCGAAAATTATTCTTCAAACTAAATCGATAAAAATAAAATACCGTCTTCAATAATTTAGAAAGAAGGTATCACTCACAGTCCTTTAATTATTGACTAATACATATTATTGTCATTCAATTTTAAAACGTAACAAAAATATCTTTCAACTCCCAACTTACTTTCACATATAGTCCTTCAAAGACCCTAAACTTTTTTTATTTTTGTTTATGCACCTAATTCTAATTTTCTTTTCAAAGAAAGCCAAAAACACATCTATTCTAACTCTTTAGCTCTGATACCACTCAAGACGAACTTGCTCTCTCTCTAAAATTACTGGTTAGAGGCGAAATTACAGAGAGTTGTTCAAATGGATTTTCAAGGTGTTTTTTCTTTTATTTCTAATTTCTTTCAGCTTCTCGTATTCATTGTGATATCGAGAGCTAGCAATAAAACCCAGAGGACATTTGTTCTTAAGGAAGAAGTCCTCAAACTCACTTTGTATAAAAGTCAACTCTTTTAAATTCTTAAATAATTTATCTATAAATTAATTTAGAGAGGCTAAACGATCTATAATAGAATTTAACAATCTTATTACTCGATCCTTACTTGCAACGTGCTCAAGGTGATGACAATCATGATAAGAGTAACCTGAAAGATTACTAGTCATCCAACAATTATGCAAAAGCACCCATCCTTTCTAGATAATGAAAGTTATAAAATTCAAATTCTTGGTTAAAAAAATTATTAAGTTCAATTTCTTCTCTACTAGGCCTCTCAAGTCTTTTGAGCTTTTCTAATGTAGTGTTTAAGTCTCAAGTCTTTTGAGCTTTTCTAATGTAGTGTTTAAGTCTTTGACTCTTTGTTCGTACAAAGCAAAAAAAATATCTTGCAATCTAAGACTGACACTCAACTCTTCTCTCCTAACCTGAGTTAAAGCTAGACCGATTCTCCAATTTCTATTCGTAGAACGATTAGAAGACATAAATGTTTAAATAATAAATATTTATAAATATATATCTTCGTAAACCAGGACCACTAAGCTTTTGCAACTACTTCAACTCTCTTCCAAGCTCGTCACCAACAATACCTACAAAAAGGTGTGGAGAATATGATTTATTGCCCTTGTTTTCTCTTGATTGGGTCTTACTGCAATACTCCTAGATATTAGACCGTTTTGAAGGATTAAAAGTATATAGGAGCAAAACTTAAATACATAAAAAAACTTGAAAGAAATTCTTCTTATAGAAACTTTGTATTTTATTTTGCTCCCATTCCTCTATAAGTTGAGGAGGTATATATAAACTTTACAAAGCAAAGCTGGTGTCAATATTATTATTTGTTAGCTCAAAAGTAAAATAATTAAAGCAAACGGACACAATAATACAGATGGACAACTAGTAAGACTTTTCCATCTTTAACATACAATAATAAAAGCAAAGTGGGCAGCTGGTGCCTCCGGTATCATTTTCCAGCTGTAAAAGCAAGATAATTGAATAAAGACAAATGACAACTTGACAACTTTATTTTTTACAAATAAGTTGTCCTTTTACAGATACGTTCTTTTCTTCAACACCACATATTTTAAAGCATATTGGATGACAATGCTTTAATATCTATAACTATTTTCAGAAAAGCGATTCCTTATTTTATACTTTGAGGCTGACGTCATGAATGATGATTTTGTCATTCCATTTGTGAATTGCTGACTGGGGCATCCATGCTTTCTCTTAGTTCTGCATAATTCCTGTCCATTTCCTCTGCTACGCATTTCTCTCTAAATTGAGCAACCTTTTTTCCAAACTTTCATTGTTTTAGGCTTGAAATTCAAACTTGAATCTAAATCCACTAGTCTCAGAAACAACATATGTGCTTCTTGTCTTCCCTTTACCATTGCTAATGTTCTTACAACGGGAGTGTACTAAAACCAAATAGTAACAAAAACTTTACCATCTCCGAGAATGACATAATTATTTGCATAAACTGCCTTCTCTAGGCTAGCTTTAAAATTTTCAATTCTCACAGCTTGGGTAATAATCTTGTTTTCTTTATATATGTTAAAATAAAATTTTAAATTATATCTATTTACCTTCTATGGTTCAACAAATTGCTTAGCCATAACAGGACGTAAATCCCATATTTGATAAGTACCTTTAATTGTTCCATCCTCACCACAATCCATAATTTGGCTAATAATATAACTTGTAATTATTCTCAAATATGAACTCAAGAACTCCATTGATTCATGCACAATAGTTGGAAGTGATTTACACAGAATATTATTGTCCCTACTGATTTCGATAATTTTTGTTAGTCCTGCACCTGTATACTGAAGACTATGCCATGTTTGAGGAGATTCTCATATATAGACCTTCATATCCCTGCCAATGAATGTATGGATGTAACATAGAATATTCTTTAAGGGAATGATCTATGGAGTCCATTATTTTGATATTTCTGGTGTAAGCAATTTCTGGTGGAATGTAATAACTCATTTCATCAAGAAGTCTTTCCCTCTCGATTATCAACTAAAGGAAATCTTATTCATCCCTTTTACGGATTTCAAGCTGTCTTTCTAAGTGAGCGATGCATGAAACAGCTTCATCTATAAAGTGTTTCAATTGCTGAAACTTTTTTTTTAGTTAATCCTCCTTGCAAACCTGAACACAACATAGATCCGTCTTTTGAAAGACCATAATCATACTTTATGAAGTATCAGGAATTTTCATCCTTATAGGTATTTGAAACCTCAGGGTTATCAACCCTCATGATTTTTATGAACTCTTCATTAATATCATCACATTCACTTTGAGAATCTTTCATTGTGATTTCTTTAAGGGATTGCTGGACTTCTTGTTTTTTGAATTCAGTTGTTCCAAACACGAGATTCCAATTCAAGTCATTACAATCAGGATTTTCATCCTCAAAGCTTTTATCAGCTTTTTCCTCCAAAGGACTTTGGTTTTGAATTTATGAAGATTCATTAGCTTTTCCACTAGCCCTAATTTCGTGATTTGAAATATCACCATGACTTAACTTGTCATTAGAATCCTGTTTTAAATTATCACCAGAGTTTTTACAACTCTCATTCTTTAAAGGAGTTTAATTTGAAACTTTTAAAAGTTCACTAGCACTTTCAATGGCCTGTTGATTTGGAATCTATAAAGATTCACTGACACATTCAGAAGCCTATTGGTTTAGAACCTTTTTGTTCTTGGCATATCCATCAACCGTTTGGTTTGGAACCTTGAGCTCATTACCTGTGGATTGGAGGCTATGACTTACCGCCCTTTTTTCTTTTCTATCGGGACTTACAATAATGATTCCATCTTCTGGTTCTAGTGCTTTAGATTCTCGAGCATTTCCATTAACATGATTCCATCTTCTGGTTCTAGTGCTTTAGATTCTCGAGCATTTCCATTAACCTTGTTTGAGCCATCATGGCTACCCTCTGGTGAAGGAGTTGGGCATTGCAGCCTTCCCATAGCGACCATTTCTTTCCTTATTCTTTTTTACTTATTCTGGTGTAAAACCATGCTTTTTAGCTGCCTTTTTGAAAAAGTCTTCAAGGACTCGTGCCTTTTGCACCATAGGTTTTTTCTCTTCGTTCTTGTGAACCAAGGATTTCTCCTTTCACTTTTTGTTAGTCTTCTTGGGACTAACCAGTTCTTTTGAACTAATTGGCTTCTTTTTAGGACATTCTGATGAAATGTGCCCTTGAGATTTACATTGCCAACACATAACATCTTTCGATGCTATAGATTTTCTTTTTGTCCAATAGGAACTAGAGCCATCGTTCTCGGAATTTTTACTCCCTTTGTCCCTTTTCCTCACACACTTTGTTCAGGTATGACCCTCATTGCAGATCCAACATAACTTATTTTTTACAGCATGATCCATCTACAATATCAAATAATTCATGAGACAAAGAGTCAAATACCACATTTTTATCAAAAGGGATATATTCAATATCAAATTTGTAGTAACTAAACCATTCTTTCAATCTTAAAAGTCTAGTTTGTCTAGCCTCTTGTAACACCCCAGACTGTAGTACATTAGACAGTAAGGAAGTAGCGAATCATAGTGATAGAATGATGTTAATTAAAGAATAAATAGGCTAAAAAAAATAGCTATTGAAGAATACAGAGAAAATTTAAGAATATTTATTATAAAATAATTTTAAAGATGATATCCGATATAATTATCGATAAAAAAATTTTAAATATTAAAAAAAAAAATTTACAGAAATTAATTGAGGATATTTTGAATTAAGATTCTAAAATATTGAGGAAAAATATGAAGTTAGAGAGAAAAATAGATAGTAAAGAGATGGAAATGATAAGAAAAATCCGACTTTTGGAGGAATTTATAAGTAGACGATTTTTAATTAATTGTCGATAGTAATTTGTGTAAATTTATTTTACATAATTTAATTTTGATGGATTATGGATTAATTAAAAATAAATTAAAGTATATATGATATTTAAGGTGAGTGAAAATGGATATAAAATAAGAGAGGAATTAAGAGACGTAAATTATCGATTTTTGGAATTTTGCCGAAACAAGTTCGGTATAAAATTTTTCTAGCTACAGAGGTTGAATGATTAAGTTGAATTGAGAAACTAAGGATAATATAAGATTCCATAGGACTTGAATGTTAATAATTTAAGGACTAAATTGAAAAGAATAAAAAAAAATTATGGTAGCAATTATAATTAAGGAAAATTATGGGCAAAAAGTACAATTATCAAAAGTTGTGGACACACCAATAAAATATGATTTTTTATCAAAAATTATGGAGAATTCTAAAGGATGGCTGGTCAAACTATTAAAAATGAAAGGATAATTGTTGTTGACTTTTAGTAATATTCCATAGGAAAAATTATAAGTGTACATATTGTAGAAAACTCTATTTTTTTCTCCATTTCTTTGTATGTTAGCTTTGGTATATAAAAGAGAGAGTAAATTTGTGTTTGAGAAAGAAGGGAGCCCAAACACACTAGAAAAATAGGAAAAAATATTCTTCTAACCCAATTATAGAAATCAACCAAAACTAAATAAGAAATTGATGAGAGAAAGAAGAGTGAAGAAGGGAAGTTGATGGAAATTATGTCAAACTGTTTTAGAAAAGAAAAAGAGAAGGAAGAGAATCATCAAAGTGCAAGGTAATGATTCTAAACTTATCCTTTTTAATTGTATTTAAGAGTATCATGGTTTGATTTAGTAAATAATTGAGTTAATTGAGCTATGAAAGATGAAGATGAATTAGGGTTTAAAAGGGATTTTGAATTTGTATTAAGGCAGTACTTTGTAGTTCAAATTCCAAATTTTTAATGTATGAATTTGAGGTTGGTCAAAACATGAAAGTTGTAGGTAAATAAGTAATTTTATTTCTGCAAAAGGAATTTCAAAAATTCGAAATGAAGAAACAGTTATTAGGCAAAAAATTGTGACTGACTCAGAATCAAGGTTTCAGAAAATTTTATACTGTGTTTTTATTTTACATAATGATAGAGATAGAATTAGAAGAAGTTTTCAACATAAAAAGTGTTTATTTATGTCTTATATATAGGAATATAAAATGGTTTTTCAATTGGATTTATAGTTTAAGAGATATTAAGCCATAAGTGTAATCTGCTTGAATTGACTGATAAACATAAATAGGCTACTGAATTCTATTGATATAAGGACTTTAGATTATGAATTAAAGAAAGTGTAAAACATAAAAAAAATATTTATTTATATGTTATCTAAATGTTTGTAAGATGTTTTTGTAATTGGATGAGCAAGGAATTAATTATAGGCATAGAAACAGGGTCTATCTGGATAGAGATTTCAGGGTAGTAGTTTAATTTTGTAAATTCATTAATAATTGTACAGTGATCCAAATAATCTAAATTTTGGAAATGTTAGAGATTAATATGTATAATTTAAGTAGGAATAAGAATTGAAATATTTGGATAAGTATAGGAAGAGATATGAATTAAGCAGCACAGACTGCCAGCATGGAATGTTACATAGAAAAACCTTAGTGATTTGGAAAATTTAGGAATTTCTTAAATATCAGTATAATTAATGTAATTTTATATTAAATAGTATCTAAATTAGAATTAATTGAATATGTAGAGTAAAGAGTGAATAAATAACATAAGCATTGGATTAAGGAAGAAAGGAGTGGAAGGTGTATCAGTGAAAAGTGTACAGTGAGGTGAGTAATATACATATTATTTTGTTTGGCATTGCCTTCAAATTAAATTATTGAAGTTACCTTGAATTTTCATTGTTATCCAAAAATACTAATTGTATGGTCCATGATTAATTTTATACCCTTTTATAATCCCAAATGATTCCTTTTAAATGAATTTACATGATTGGCCTAATGCTTCATGTATTGAACCCTTGGAAGTGCTTAAATTATTTTTGATACCTAATGATTAAGAACTATATGTATGGCATTAATAAAATGACAGAAGTTTTAATGGCATTGTGCACAGTGGTTTAATGTTCCTAGCTAGGAGGGGGTTAAGATCCTAGCCATGCGGTTTGATCAACCGTATGAGTAAATAACATGCTACCGGATTATAGCCTTTGCTTAAGTGATCAATAATAATTTTGTCATTTTACGATATGATATGCTATGAATTTTTAATGCCAATGTGAAACCGAATCCATATGTTAAATGACTTCAACTTTATGAATCTCTAATTGATTAATAAACCCATTATTATTGTATATTTTATGCCGTCATTATCTTCCTTGTGAGCAATGCCCTCGCCTAGCCTTACAAGTAAGATAATATATGTATTACTCACTGAGTATAATTATACTTACTTGTGGTTTGTTTAATTATTTTTTTCATACCCCAACTTCAGTGGTGCGACGGTCTTAGGGCAAGGGTAGGCTTAAGGCCACCACAAACCTGTAGAACACTCATATCCTAGATCTCATACTCAATACATATCCACATCATACATAGTTATCATTACAAATACTCATTTCTATGATTCATGAAATCCTCATTCATACATTTATATTTATCATCATATGATTTCCTCTTATTCCTTACCGATCAAAAGATATATCCCATATCAATAAGGAACAAGGGCAACCCAATTATAACAATTCAAACATTAAAATAATATCATCCTCAATATCTAACTACGGAGCTCTAGAGTATACTCCTCATACATACAATTCCATAATACAAACTAATTCACATGTATTAAAATAATTACATAGAGTCTTCTTGGAGGAATGAATCAAGAAGCTTTGTCTTCTATATTAGCTCCCTCTCGAGCTACACTATCACCTGAAATCTACAGAAGAGCAGTGAGCCTTCAACTCAGTAAGATATGAACATGCAAAGTAAAGGTCAAGCCAAAGGAACATGAATAAGAAAATATCATAAGGTTATACTTACAAAAACATAAGTGCTCACAATCGAATAGCACTGTCAAATCATATGATAGAACTGCAGAGTGCATCAGTAGCCTTGCTACCTTATCACAACAGAGCGCATCAGTAGTCCTTGCTGCCTTATCGCAAAACATATGCTTGGCTAGGCATATGCCTAGAGTTCATGGTCTCCTCTAGGTGGAATGCTGATAAAAACCCTATCAGCTAGGTTCCTAAAATGCATAATGGACCAATGAATTTACTCTTATTGGGAAGAGCGTTCTATACATATACATATCATGGGTCATATAGCTTGAATTTCTCAAGAATCATATTGGTCACAAGACCATCAACATATAAACATGAATTCATTCACGTAAACAAATAGGTTTCATATGAGCTTGGTCCAAAGAAAGGATGACCAAGTCATTTATAATATATAAAGTGATTACATGGAACAATTTATCATTTGTTTGAGAGCATCATGGGAATTTCATTTAATAGGTTAATAATACCAGGTTTCATAACATGAGAATCATATATGTGAACATTAGAAAGGATCGAACAATTCATTTCAAAGAAACAATATGCATATGTAATGTTCATACTTACCTCAGAGCAATTTATCCTCGTATTTCCCTCAATTACTTGCACATTCAATAATCCCCTCTATTTATTTGAGTTCTCTTCTCCTATGACAATTTCCCAAATACTCAAATTAGGATTTCCTCAATTAATAATACATAATATAGTTCCTTATAAATTTAACCATCATATTGTCTCTATTAATGTTTCCTAACATCAATTTAATTCATCTCCTAAAGAAAATCTAAAAATTAAGAACATACTATTCACATCAGTATTCATTAAAATTCATAAATTCTGGTATCTTCCATATTAATCGAAATTAATAGGTTCTATATAACTCATAAATAACTATTCTAACTACCAAAAAATCTTAATCTAAAAAGAAAATGAAGTTTGGAGAAAATCACCTTATTTCCCTAAAAATGAGTTCTTGAAGGATCTGAACTTGAAATGATGATCAAAGCCTTTGAATGTGATAATTAAATAATTTAATGCATTAATTTTGAGTATTAATACATTAGAAAATAAATGGAATAGATTGGAGAGAGATAGGAGAAAAAATGAAGAAGAAAGAAAGAAAAAAGGGAAAGTTATCGTGAGAAAATGGATACTACTTAAGAAGAAAGAAAGAAAAAAGGAAAAGTTATCGTGAGAAAATGGCTACTACTTCTCTTTTTAAATATGTTGTTGTCTCACTAATTTTCACTTCACCAATTTCTCACTTAGCCAATCTCGCTTCGCCAATCCCACTTTGCCAATTCCCACTTTGCTAATCTCACTTCGCCAATCTCCACTTTGCCAAATTTCACCTCGGCAATCTCATTTCGCCAACTTTCCACTTGGGCAAATCCCACTTCGCTAATCTCACTTTGCCAAATCCTACTTCGATAAATCCCACTCCGCTAATCTCACTTGCCAAATCCCACTTCTATAAATCCCACTTCACTAGTCTCACTTCGCCAAATCCCACTTCGCTAATCTCACTTCGCCAAATCTCATTTCGCCAAATCCCACTTTGGCAAATTCCACTTCGCTAATCTCACTAATTTGGCTTGATCAGCCTCTATCCACCTCGAAATCGAGGAGCCAACTCGCACTACTAATTTCTATCGAGCTGAAAACTTTCCCGCCAACTCGCACTAAACCAGCTCACAAACGAGCTACAAATATCCAAACTCCTCCATTCTTTTTGTCACTTAACATAGACACTTAGGGTCCAACATATCTAAAATTTAGGTCAAAAGGAGATCTACACAATTTATGGTGAATTTCTAAATTTCACCCTGACTATACTCTCCAAGTACTATCCGAGTAGATCTGATCAATTTAGATTTCTCTTGAGCTACAATTATCCAATCTCCTTGAAATTTTACAGCCATCTATATAACACATAAAGAAACATTTTCATGTTTATACTTTTGACTCACTCAGCCTCTAACATGCTCAGAATAAACAAATATTCTCAAACTTTCTGCAGAAAATAGCAAACTAAACAAGTTCTGGTCGAGAAAGCATAACTCTTTACACACATAAAATTTTACAAAACAATTCTACAAACTTAAAGATAAGATATAAATCTACAATTCTTATGTTTTATATTTTTCCAAATTATTCCTTTAAGATCATGAAAACTAACTCACCAAATCCTTCCTAAATACAGATTCTGAAATTATCAAAACATTAATCTATTCACAATCATCTAACAACATGCATAAAAATAATTTTTAGGTATTACAATTTTTCAGGAAATAAGTACTATGGGCAAAAAAAAATCCCAAGGCAGTTTTCTTCCTTCGTACTTGGGACATCCAATGACTCCAATGTAAATTTCTTTTTGGTGGAGTCAGTCAGTTAATACTCTAGAGCTCCATGGGGTATATTATGAGAATTAGATAGTTTATGTATATATGTTAACTGTTATTGAAATTGAAATGATAATTGACGGTAAAAAAATAATTATGGTATGATATATGCTAATGATAAAGATATTAATATTGATAATGCTTAAATATAGAATGTATCATGTTATGGATAGAATAAGCATATAGAAGTGTTTTATATGATTGTGGGAATTGTGAAGTTGAGGATATAAGGATGGCAAATTATTGGGTGTAAAAAATAATTTTTTTGTGTAGGTTGTGTAATTTTTTAAAGACCCAGTTTTGGGTCAGGAATAACATTAAAAATATAAAGGAGACTCTGTCAAAATTTCTATAAATTTAATAAGTAATAAATGGAATTTGAGTATTAATAAATGATTTAAGAATAAATGATTGATAATTGGATTGTTAACGGGTTCTATAGGTATCTAGTAACCTTAAATGTATTCGTGCCCTTGGACCGTCGCATTCCAAAAGTGGGTCGTGACACCTCTTTAAGATTCAGATTCATGAAACCTTTTACATAGGTTGAATCTGTTCGAATTACAAATTTTTCTGGAGCAAAGAAGATGTAACAAACTTTTATACCATTTTTTACTGCTAATACTTCTTTTTCATGAATTGGATAATTAATTTCAAATCCTTTAAAGGTTCCAGATCAATGCTTATAACTTTGTTATGGTTTTCTACTTTTGATTTTTAACACTGCTCCCCAAGACTTATCTGAAGCATCTGCCTCCAAGACTAACTCATTTGCATTTGAGAGTAAATTTAAATAAGGAAAATTGTTCATTTTTTTTTTACCTAGGTAACAGCCTGAGTGTCTTCATCATCCCAAAAGTAAGAATTTTTATCAGAGGTTTTCTTAGCAATTCTTCCTAGGTATTTGGAAAGATTTTTTACAAGCTGTCTAACATAATTAACAAGTCCACAAAAATGTTGTACCTGCTTTCTATCCTCCAGTTTGTCAGAAAATTTCACAAATTTTTCAGAAATGTGATTTTGTAATTTAATTTTACCTTTTCAATTTCCATTCCCAAAAACATTACTTTTTCCATAAACCATTCTATCTTTCTTTCTGATAGAATCATACCTTCACGTTTGAAGATATTAGTCACTTGTTCAAGATGACTCGGGTATTCTTTTTCATTGTTATTGAAAACTTACACATCGTCTATATAGACCATGCAAAATTTTTTCAATGCTTTAAAGGCATTGTCCATTTTGTGTTGAAAAATGCCTGGAGCTTGGCATTACTAACCATTTATACATCCCTTGTGGAGCATTGAAAACTGTTAAGATATACATTCTTCTTCCATCTTTACCTATTTATATCTACTTTTAAAGTCAAATTTAGAAAAGATAGAAGATTGTTTAAAACTTACCCTATCTATGACGTCTTCCATTGTTGGGATCTTATACCTATCATCTTTTGTAGCTTTGTTTATCTGGCAATAGTCTATAACCATTCATGCTCACTTACTTGCTTTGTATGATTGATCACCATAAAGGCTAGGCTAGAATGTGGACTATTACTATCCCTAATTAATATTTTTTTGAGCAATTCAGGAATCTTTTGTCAAATTCCTCTATCATCTCATTTGTATATATTATATTTCTAGTTCTGATGATAGTGTTGGTATCCTTCAGTTCTAATTTTGCAGTGATATTATTTAGAACCCATAATTTTAGAGGATCATCACTAAAATTATCAGCTAACTTAATAAGAAACTTATCCCCACTTAGTTCCTTTAAGCTGAGGCTTTGCAATAGGTTTTTCTATTATACCTTGTATTTTAAAACATAATTCTTCATACTATGAGGTACCATCTAACTCCTTTATAGAACTAAATAAAGAATCTAAGTATCACCATACTGAGCTTGCACTCTAAAAGCTGGTTCACACGGCATAAATCCATACAATTTTGATATTTTTACTGGATAAAAAAACTAATTTCTTTTTTGGATTGGTCAGAGATGTGATATTTACACCTTTTAACGAGATGTAACTATCGTCCTGCATAAAAGGCCTATTTTCCTTCTTCCTAAAATAATATCTACATCAAGATTAGGGTGTCACGACCCGGTTTCCCAGACCGCGACGGTCCTAGGGCACGGGAGATGCCAATGGCGACCGACACTCGTAGAATCCAGTGTCATATGCATAATCTATAAACCTCAATATATATAAATATATATTATTATTATTGTCACACCCCAATACCAGTGGTGCGGCAGTCCTAGGGCAAGGGTAGGCTTAAGGCCACCATAAATCCTTAGAACTCACAAATCTTAAATCTCATCATCATCAAATAAATTGCAACATCGTATATTACCATACATATATCATATTCATACATACATTTAGATATCAATCATACCTTTCTATTATCATTTCATATTTTTCTCTTGTTCCTTAATGATCAAAAGAGACATCTCACATCACTAAGGAACAAGAGTACCCAAAAGGTAACAATCATACATCAAAATATTCTAGTATCCTCGAAAGACTAACTACGGAGCTCTAGAGAATACTCCCATTATACATCGTGTCATAATAACATTAATAATTATAAAAAATATCTCAAAAGAATTATTATAATGAAGCTTCTTGGAATAAACAAGTCAAGAAGCTCGATCCTCTCTATTAGCTCCCTCACGAGCTATGCTATCACCTGAAATCCACAGAAGAGGAGTGAGCCTTCAACTCAGTAAGATATGAACATTATAATCAAATATCT
>CANXYC010050809.1:0-20778 GCA_948193065.1 Aleurites moluccanus
TCTTAATATAGACTAATCTAGAAGTCTATTGCATTAATCTGAGTATTAATGCCTTAGAATATAAAATGGAACAAATCTGGAAAAAAGACTGAATTTAACAAAAGAAGAAGAAGAGAAAAATCGTGAAAAATCGCTACTGGGATTGCTGGGTTTAAATAGACACTACCCCCGAAATACGCTAGCCAACTCGCCTCGCCAGACCTACCTCAGCAAAGCTACCTCGCCTAACCAGCTCGCCAAACTTGATCCGGAAATGCTTCCTTGCACATTCCAGTTTGCATATGCTATCTCACGTATGCTGCCTCGCTTGTCTCTCCTCGTAACTCTTCCTCGCATATGCCACCTCGGCAATGTTTCTTCGCCTCTTCGCTTCTTTGCAAACTGCCACTTCGCACTTCCTCTCTTTGCATAACGCTTCTTCGCATAATGCCACTTCTCCTTTCCTCTTCGCCAAATCCTCTTCACCAAAGCTCTTCGGCAAACTCACTTCGCCACTTCTCCAGCATGCCACTTCGCATTGCCAGTTCGCAAAATGCCTCCTCGTATCTTGATGGCTCACCATAACAAAACTTCTCTAAGTTAAATTCTTGCCTAAACATCTCACACTTAGTCAGCTCGCAAATGAGCTACAAATATCCAAACTTACTAATTCTTTTTATCCCTTACAATCAACATGCAGGAGCACAACATATCAAAATTTCAAATCAAAATAATCAACACACAGACCGTAATGACTCTCCAAAATTCACCCAGACTCCTGCCTCAAAATCTAATCGAAGAATCTTGATACAAATCACACTTCACTGAGATATACTTATTAAAAAATTCTGAAATTTTATAATCATCATCTCAACATATAAAGGAACATTTTTCATGTTCATAACTTTAGCTAATTCTGCCCCAACCATTCCCAGTAATTCCAAACAGACACTGCATCCCTGCAGAAACTCTCAGCCAAACTAGTCTTGCTCAAATAGACATAACTCATTATATATACAGAATTTAGCCAAACCATTTTATAGAATTATAGCTAAGACATAAATTAACAACTGTCATGTTTTACACTTTACCAAATTATGTCTTTAAGAATATGAAATAATCATCACAAAATCCTGCAGCATCAGTAATTAAAAATTCTTGAAATTCTCAACATTCTCATTTAAAATTTTAATAAATCCTCCAAACATACAAAATCAATAAAAACACTACAAAATGGCAGATATTACAATTTTCCTATAATTTATTAAAAATCTTTGAGTGAATAGTATTCGGTTGATATTTCCTTTGGAAGGTTTTATTTCATTTCATTTGTTCTTCCTCTAATCCTTCCCCTTTAATTGGCTAATAAAATTTTCTAGGTTGCCTTATGGTTCTATTTGAGGTTTCTCTAATTAAATATAACACATACTTACCTTAAAAAAAATTTAAAAAAAATTCTACCCTATTTGAGCTTCAAAACTCTTTCTAACAATTACGTAAATGAAGTATATCGGGTTATTACAATTTGCCTTGTAGTTTGTGAATTATTGGTTGATGCATAAGTAAATTGTTCATTTGTTAAAAGTATGTCTTAGTTGTATTTTATTAGAACTTTTAGCTTAAAATAGAGGTTAACTATTATGGTCAGGTGGGCTGGGATACCTAACACTTTTCCTAATCTGTACCCAGTTTTCTTACCTGAATTTTTAGATAAGGTGGTTTGGTATTTTGCCAACGATGAAATTGTCATTCATTTTCTAGAGAAGAAAATAAATTGTATTTATGGTCTCGGTTATATCTAAAACCGAGTAGCGATTCATTTTTTCCGATTTGATTTATCCTTACCATTTTTCCTTAGACTTCTTGCCCGATAGAAATCAAATTATTGCCGCAAAAGACACCACAGTTTAACGATTTCATTAGGGAGTAGAAAAACCGATTTCGTTAACTAGATGTTTTGATGATTAACAACATAGGTATACTTTTTGATGCATCACTAAAAAATTCACCCTTAAAATATAAGAAAGCAAGAACCCTTAAATTTTAGGTCAGACTTCAGCCCATGTAAGGGTTTAGTAAATTTTTTGAGGTTAATTACTATTTTCTCCTTATAAAATAATCCACTATACTAAGTCCCCCTTGACCTTTCAAAAATATACTAATTTCCCCTTAACGAATGTCACAATATATTACTAGATCTTTCCGTCCAATTTTATTATTAGTCAACCCTAAAATAGTCATCAATGGTAGTAAAAAGATAAAAATATCATTATCCTTCATTTTTAATTAATTATATTCTATTTTTGCTTTAAATTTTTTTTTTTAGAGTTAAAAATGCATTTTCATAATTTTTGATAAATTTGAAAATAAAAATATTTTTATTTTATTTTTTAAAAATAAAAAAATTGAAAATAAAAAATAAAAATATTTTTAAAAAAATATTTTTACTTTTTTATTTTCAAAGTTATCAAAAATATGAAAATGAATTTTTTATTTGTATTAAAAAATTTAAAAAGAAATAATTTAATTTCTTTTTAAATTATTTTTTTAAAATAAAAAATATTTTTTAAAAAATATTTTTGTTTATTTTTATTTTTAAATTTATCAAAAAATATAAAAATATATTTTTTAACCCTAAAAATTATTTTTTAAAAAACAGAAATAGAATGTAATTAATTAAAAATAAAGAATAAGGACATTTCTATTTTTTTATTGTCATTATTGACTATTTTAGGTTGACTAACAGTAAAATTGGACGGAATGAGATATTAATATAATGAGATATTTATCAGGATAGAATTAATATATTTTTGAAAGATGAGAAGAAATTTAATATATTTAATTATTTTAAAAAAAAATAGTAATTAACTCATTTTCCTTAAGATGTCCATAGTAATTTTAACGCATGATTCAAGATTATCTTGATGAATAAGCCTTGTTGCATATGGTGACATTTCACTATCCATTATACAAAAGTTGAAATCATGTAAGGCTTATATTTTGTATCAACTCTGTACATGCATTACATTAGAAAAAGTAAATATTCCAATTCATCAAATATTTTATTAAAGCTCACCTAGTTATAATGAAAATTTTAAATTAAATATAAAAAAGAAAATAAATTACATAATTAAATAAAAATAATTATCTTAATTAAATAAAAAATAATTTTATTTATTTTAGTTTTAGATTAAATATATAAATAAATTTGTAATATATATATATATATATATATATTAAAATTTAAAAAGTAGGAACGTAAATATTAATTAGATCAAATTTTAAGAATTAAAAAATAATTTATTTAAAAAGTAAAAATTTGGACAATGAACAAGCAGTGATATTTTAGTCATTTTATTATAATTGAACGAAAAAATAAAATAAAATGAATGAAATGACTAAAGTATATAATAAAATCAAAATATAAAAGTTAATTAATTAATTTTTAAAAAAATAAGAATACAAATATTAATTAGAATAAATTTCATATATTAAAAAATAATTTATACAAAATAATATACTAATAACTTATAAAAGCATATTATTTTTTAAGTGAATAAACTATAAATGACTCTTTCATTAATAAGCATCAAAATTACTATAAATTTTTATCATTTAACTTTTAAACATGCACACCTAAATATAACAACAATTAACTTTTATCATGCACATAAAAACATGATTTAATAATAATACATATACAATCAAATCTAATCTAATCGATAAACAAAAATTTGATTTTCTTTCAATGATAAAAAATAAAAAAAATAACTTTAATCTTGTACAATTCGTGAGTATAAACTAGTTATATGTTAATTCGGAGGGTACTGTGATTTGACACTTCTAAATAATGTTAATATAAATTATTGATTTCACGTCCATTAGAAAGGCCCACAGATAATAACAATTAATTTGTCAAGAGAACGATACATGTACTTCAAAATTAAATATTAGCTGACAAGATCGCCTGTGACTTTTTTAACTTTTTTTAAAAATTATATTTAGTTTAATTACATACGTTAACATAATTATATAAAATATATAATAAATAAAATTATATAAAATATGAATTTATAATTAATTATAGATAAAATATTTATATATTAATTTTAATTTTTAGATATTATTAATAATTTATTATCTTAATAATTTTACTTATTTATATAAATTAATAGATATTAAATAACATATTAATAAAACTGTATAATCAAATAGATTTTAAATTAATTTCACTAAATTTTTATATTTAATTTCAAATTAATTGAATTATATTTAAATAATTTATATATACGTTTTAATTTTTCTTATAATTTTTCTTATTTTATTGCTTACTAAACTCCAGCTAAAATTTTATGTTAATTTTTTTCAAATTGTAATTCATGTTATGAGGTCTTGCCCGAGCACCTCCCATCTCGTGGATCCAGGGAGATCACGGATGCTCTCATTTTTAGGAATGATTTCTTACGGATTGAGAGGCGACCTTAGCGCCCTTTTTTGAAAATGATTTTGACGTTTTAAAGTCGTCACCTTAAGTTATTTTTTATTGGAAAAATTTAAGGTAAAAGCTCAATTTAACTCCAATTTTATCTCAAAGAAAAATAAGTGCACTAGTCTTTGAAACCAAAGAAGATTCGGAAAATAGGTTTTCGATTGAATCTGACTTCTAATTTTAACCTTGATTTAAAGTGTTTTCATGAGCAGTTTAATAGGATGATATATATAGATGTATGAGCAAGTTAGATAAAAATAATGCAGTAAAGCAGTTAAGAGAGCGGTAATTAAATTATTACAATTCAAGAAATCTCAAAATATGGGATATTGACTCTAACCTTTATGGGTTCTAAGTCGATTACACGTTGCCCAAATAATACATTCAATAAAGCAGTTAATTAATAGAAAAGAGATTGCTTTGATCTTTTTGGATTTGAAGCCCTTACGTAGTTTGACTGTGTATCCCGTTGAATGGAAATCAAAACCCACGCAATTCTTCCTTCTTGCGAAGGAGGGTTGATTTATGCCCAACTTATCATGTTTTGGACTCTTTATTTTGATGCTCTACCAAAATAAAGTAGATTTGCCTATTTTGATGCTCTATCAGAAATAGGAAAAGTTAGGAGACGATACTTGCTCTTTTGCTTTTTGGGAAGGCGACGGTCGAATTGCCCTTCCGGATCGGAGTTCCACTTTGGATTGGTTGAAGCCCAATAAGACGGTCGGATTGTCTTTTTATCTAATAATTCAAAACAAGCAAATTAATAGAGTGATTTTGTTAGAAATAATTTTGAGGCTCCACGCGCTTCGGATTTGGTCCTTCTTTAGCTCAAAGAGAACTAAAGAAATTTGGGTTTCACTCGCCCCGAATTGATTATTTTTTAAACTCAAAGAGAGTTAAAGAAATAAGAAAAAATCAGTGTATGAGAGAGAAATAGAGGAAATCCGAGAAGGAAAATTGACTTCAAGGGATTTCGGTGTTTCCAAATAATGAAGGGGGGTCTCCATTTATAGGCAAAGGGGGGTGCCGCCGGAGGGGGCGGCGGCATCGCTGAGGCTCTTGGCGGCACGGGCTGAGAAGGAGGGTGGTAGCCACTTTGGTGACCAGCGGTACCGCCAGATGGGCCGGCGGTACCGCCTAAGGGGGGCAGCGGCACCGCCTCCTAAGGAGGGCGGCACCGCCCTCCACTGAGGGTGGCAGCCCGGGTCCAACTTTGATCCGATGCGTTTGTGAGTCCGTCCGAGCACGGGTTTAATTCCGGTGAGTGTCGGTCGGCTTGGCATGAGTCTGAGGGGTGCGAAAAATCAGTGTTCACAGCTTCCCACATCACGGTTGTCCATTCTGGATGACAGACGTGATGTAGGTGAACCGAACTATTCCTGTTTGCTCGGAACAAAAGAAATGCATTCTGATCGCATCTTGCGAGGTCTGGAGATATATGAGTGCAATCTGTCATGCTTCAGACAACTTTCAATTTTTCTGATATTTTTTTTTTATTTCTGTCATTTTCTGAATTACAGAAGCATCATAGGTCTTATTTGGGCAAATGATAGGTCGATGGATAGAGAAAAGTCATGCGAACACAACAGAACTGTCGACACTTGATTCTGACTTAAATTGCTTTGAAAATGCAAGTTACCTTACTTTTTACCTGTGGCAGGGGACATGATGGTCATTTTTAAGATTCTCAAAATCTATAAATAGGGGTGAGGCTTTCTCATTCCCTTCACTCTCACATTCACTTTTCTCTCTCTCTCTCTCTCTCTCTCTCTCTCTCTCTCTCTAGCTTTTCTCTCTAGAAATTTTTACTCTTTCTCTCTAGAAATTTTTACTCTTTCTCTCTCTAGATTTTTCTCTCTAGAAATTTTTACTCTCTCTCTCTCTATAGATTTTATCTCTTCATGGCTTCACACTCTGAAAGTGCTACTAGCAGTAGAAGGCGTTATAGCTATGAGGCGCTGCGAAACAATCCCGACCCGAAAAATCTGCTCTAAAAACTGGAACAGCACGTCTCATGGGACGGTAGAATTGAGGAATTTTCCCAAAATTAATTTTTTTTTGCTAAGTGAATTCCTTTGCTTGAAAGAACATTGCACTTCGGAATAGGGGCGCTAGATCAAACTTGGCTTATCTGGCTGATGCTCTATCAGTCAAATCTCCAATAAAGTCCTTGTTGGAGCCTATTGGTTTTGTGTCTTTCTTGAGGGTCAAAATGAACCCTAAGAGCAATGTAGCCTTGATCAAGGCTCTGGCTGAGCGGTGGTAGGATACGACCAACACTTTCCATTTTCCATGCGGGAAGCAGATTGTTACCCCGCTTGATCTGTCAATGCTGACCGGATTACACTATGGGACTCGTCATCTAGATCTTTGTGCTGATTGGAGGGTTTCCTTCACTCCTGAATGTATGATTCAGCTCATAAGTCAGGATCCACCCCGGGATCGCATATCGATACCTCGCATTTGGCTTTAGGCTCGGCTGAGAGATATGGAGCCATTCACTGACATGCTATTTGATACTGAAATTATAGCTTGGCTGATGGTGTTGTTTCTGGCGGGATGTACATTTGGACACACCTATCGGGATACTATTAATCTGAACATTTTGCCGAGTTTGATAGATGTGACTCATCTGGGTAGATATGACTCGGTTGGCGCTATTTTAAGCACTATGTACCGGGAGATATGCGACTTGTCTTGGGGAGCTTTCAACTCCTATGGTGGGACTCACTTCATTTGGGAGGTATGCTCTCTGCATCCTTTGTTAAACCGAAAAGGCACCCTCTGCACCCTTTTTGAATTTTGAACTGAGTGGTACTCTCTGTACTTCTTCTGAACTGCTAAGTCTTTCTGACTTTCTTTGTCTTTAATGCTTGAAACAGGTTTGGACTTATGAGTATTTTCCAATGCTGACTCCCACTCTTAACAACCCCAAGCTGGATGTCTTTCCGGCTAGTATCCGGTGGAACAGGGAATATTGGACTGGCCCTGGTATGCGCAAGTTCAGGACTATTCGAGTAGTTTTTAGCAGTCTTGACACCTTTCAAGTATCTTCTGACTTTATCTTATTCACATTTCCTAGTTTATGCTCACCATAACCCTCTTACAGGTTGTGACAAAACCTTACATGGATAGGATGCAGCTGATGCCAGTAGAACTTGATTCAAGTGCCACACTGGCTTGTTCTCGACTGTTAATTCGCTCTCCACACAACAAGTTGTACTACTTGGGAGAGAGAGAGTCTGAGTTCAAACTATTGGTAGATGGGTAGTTTCGACACACCCATCAGTTGACATGAGGTGGAATATGAACATCCATGCCCCTGATGAGGCTTACACTGGTCTTCCCATACATCTGTAAGTGAATCATGAAGATAACTATGCTCTATTCTGTCGCACTCGGCTGATGGGACCTATTGGTGATCCATATCGACAATTAAGACGTCCACCTAGCTCTGTTGGACCTTTTGTTGTTCGTCAAAGTCGGGCTCAAAGTGTGGGTGCATCAAGAGACTCTTCTTCAACTGACCCCCCCACCTTTTACCCCTAGGACGCGAAATAATCCTGATCGGGTCACCTTGGGCCCTAACTTCTGGATATCTGAAAGTATCTTCTACATAGGCGCTCATGGCGAGATGCAATCATACCGTCTTCTGGATGCGGTTCATCCTCTTGCACCAGAGCTACCTAATAACATTGAGGTATGTTCATGCTCTTTTTCTTGGTTTTGCTTTCGGAAAAGATCCTTAAGCTTGCAATACCTCATGGCCTTGCTTTCGGAAATGATCCTTAAGCTTTTGGCTTGTCTTTCTGCAGGTTAACATGGAATGGATTCGTCACACTTATCATGTGGGACGCAGAATGGAGCAAGCTTTATCGGGTATGCTGACTCGACTTGATGTTCAGGCTGACCTACCTCGTCAACTAGAGGACCCTCGTAGGCGCCGTCGGAGAGACTAGTGGTCTTTTTGAGCACCTTTCTTCTTTGGCACTATTTTGTTTATGCTTATTTATGAACAATGATGTATGAATGATGTTTCATGTATGCTTTATGTATGCATATATTTATGATATTTTAGTTGATTACCCATGTTATGGATACAAACTAAAAAATATTGTGTAATGCTACTTTAAACCGAAATGTATTAAAATGCCAAGGGATTTTGGAAATGTCCTAAAATGTCCCTGAAACCCCCCAAAAATTGAAAATTTCTCAAAAGATTTTGCAGGAAAAGTGTGTTGCCACCGGGATGAAGGGTTGGTGCCGCCCTGGTGTTATGGTGGTGCCGCTATGGTACTATTTTGGAGCTTGGCGGTACCGCCACCACAAAGGGGTGGTGCCGCCAAAGGCTATGGCGGCGACGCCCACAATGGGTGGTGGCACCGCCTTGGCCTGCGCATCCAAGCCAAATTGAGCTTACTTTTTCCATAAATAGGGTCTTATTCCTTCTTAAAAAGTCATTCTTCCTCTCATTTTGACTCAAAACTTCTCATGGAACCCAATTACAGTCATCATATGTTTTTGTGGACCAAAAACCTAGACAAAGTCGAAAAGATTAATTTGGGCAAGTATGTGATCAATTATGTTCTGACTTTGAGAGGTATGAGAGTGGATTGGGATTTTTTGAAGGCCTGTCTGAGGTTTTGGGATTCTGCTGATCATGTGTTTCGATTTGGGGCGAGCATGGAGGAAATGTGCCCCATTTTTGAAAAATTCAGTGTTATCCTTGGAAGTAATCCGAATGCTGCTCCAGCTATCCCCAAATACCAGGTCGGATACTTTCGCTCTTTCAAGAGGCTCATTGGATTGGGATAAGAGCTCGCTAGCTCTATGGTCATGGGAGACCAAATCAATATGACTGTAGTCACAGCTGAGTTTCAATACCCAGAAGATACAAGGGATATGGTGAGACAAAAACACAGGATGACAGCCTTGGTTCTATGTTTGATTGCTGGATGCCTATTCTTCAGCTCACCTGGCTGGGGAGATGTTCGAATAGTAGAATTGGTTGCTCAGATGGAGCGAGGTTGCACTATTGCCAATCTGATTTTGGCAGAGATCCTGCAGAGCTTGGATGGAAGCTACATAGTTGAGGGGCCTTGGTCTGTTAGCCTAGTCATTTTGCAGGTAGAAATATCTTGTACTTCCTCCTCACATTCTTTACTTCTTCTTTTTTTCAGGTTTGGCTCAAGGATCACCTACAAGTGGTGGCTCCTCCAGATAGGATGCCCTATTCAGCTACACAATATCGTATGAGGAGGGCTCTCATCAGCTTTGGTTCAGAAAAAGAGTGGGCTGTCTAGGTTTTAGAGTTGGATTTTGTAGATCTGCTTTGGTACTGGTCTTGGTACGGGATTGACTCATTTATCACGATGAGCTATGGGTACAAGATAGTTTACCTGCTAGGTATTTCTATGACCTCATTTTATCAGGGCACCAGAGTCTTGAGGCAGATGGGTCAGCCCCAAGGAACCCCAGTAGACGGAGCTGTCTACCCTTCATCTTTGATTACCAGTCCTGTTTCCCAAGCCATAATGAATGGCTGGAGGCAGACGATGCGCTTTGTACGCCCTGTTGGCTTATCACACAAACTGGAGGATTATGATTCCTGGTTCATCAGGGAAGTTTGGACTATTGAGAAGATCAGGCGATTAGCTTTCATTACAGAGTTGGAAGCAAGCACAGATGCTGGAGATACTGAGACAGATGCGGTGACGAGACCGAAAGACACTGAGGTGACATAAGGTGAGCTGGAAGAAAAGGTTGAACCAGATTCATATGTGATTGAAAACAGTGATTCTGATGACTCAAAGGATATGCATCCTAGGAGAAGACGGGTTTAGACTCTACACTCCATCTTTTTGGATCTTATTTTAGACTTTTGTTTTTTGTTTGTTTTTTTGAAAATATGAACTCTTTTGAATGAAATACAATGGAACTTTGCTATTTTGACTCTAACAGAATGAAATAAGATGGAATTTAACGAAACTGGACATAGAAAGAGTAGACTATGACTCATGAAACCCAATTCAAAATGAGGCTTTTTTCTTTGCTTTTCCTCTTCTTTCTTTTTTTTTATTCGTCCTTTTCTTTTTTCTTTCTTTTCTCTCTCTCTCTCTCTCTTTTTTATTTATGGCTCTAATTTTTATCCGAGCTGCCCTTCCGAGTTTTTAACTCATCGAGCCGCTTTAATTTTTGCCTATGCCGTCTTATTCAAGTTTTCAACTTAGCGAGCACAAATCAATTAATCTGGGTATTAAATGATAACTTTATTATGGATTGGACCGTACCCAAAGTGGGCTGTCTACGTATCTCCATTTGCATTTTTTTTTTCATCAAAATCTTTTTCTTGTGGGAGAATTAGGTCCTCGTAGTTCTGTTCATACAATGCAGTGTGAAATGGAAATTACACAAAGTATCTTTTCAGTTGATCAAGATTGTAAGGATTTAAAAATTCATTCCCATCCAAATCCATGAGTATGACACCTCCATCAGACAAGATCTTTTTGAACACATGTGGGCCGACCCAATTTGGTTTGAACTTCCCTCTTGGATCATGTACAGGAGCTCTGATTTCCTTCAGCACTAAGTTGCCTTCTTTTAATCCCCTATCATATACCCTTTTATTGAAATGACGGGCAAGTCTTTGCTGATACCCTTGGATTCGATAGAGTGCATCCATCCTTTTTTCATCAATGGCATTCAACTGATCATGATACCCTCTGATCCATTCTGCTTCACTCAACTGGTTTTCCTGTATAACCCTTGCAGAGTGGATTTGCACTTCAATTGGAAGTACTGCTTCCATCCAGTATACTAGGGAATACGGAGTTGCCCCTATTGGCATGCGTATGGAGGTTCTGTATCCCCATATTGCAAATGGGAGGCATTTATGCCAACCTTTATGATTAGTAATCATCTTCTACAGAATTGACTTCATGGTTTTATTCACTGCCTCGACTGCCCTTTTAGTTTAAGGGTGATAGGGTGAAGACCGATGATGCTGAATCTTTTCCCTCTTGAGCAGACTTACTACTTCCTTTTGGAAATGGGAGCCATTATCTGTGACTATCTCGAAAGGCAGTTCAAACTGACAAATGATATTAGTTTGGATAAAGTGTGCTACCTTCTTAGAATTCAACACATGGTAAGAGGCGGCTTCCACCCATTTCGTGAAGTAATCTATTGCCACTAGAATATACTCATGTCCATTTGAAGATATGGGACTGATACGTCCTATGACATCAATACCCCATGTAGCAAAGGGCCAGGGAGTTACAATCAGATGCAACGGGACAGGAGGTCATTTCTGAAGCTTGGAAAATATCTCGTATTTGTGACATCTTTGTAAAAATTTATCATAATCTCCGTTCATTGTGAACCAAAAATACCCTAGATTTGTGATTTTTCTGGCTAACATAAAACTATTCATGTGCGGGCCTTCGTCTCAGCTATGTACTCATTCTATGACTTGCTGAGCTTCCTCTTCCATCACAAATCTGAGGTGGATGTTATCCCATGCTCTCCTATATAACACGTCACCATTTGATATGAAATTACTGGCCAATTGCCTTAGGGTCCTCCGATCTGATTTGGATGCCCCTTCCGGATACTGGTCATTCTTCAGAAGATTGAATATGTCCCAATACCATGGCTTGCCATCGGCTAACTGAACTTGCATGCATGCTGTGTCATAACCTAGTTGTCTTCGCATTTCAATAATCACAGGTCATACAATTTCATTTCCTATAATGTCAATCATAGAGGCTAGAGTTACAAGAGCATCAGAGAACTGATTTTTGGCTCGAGGTAGATAATGGAAAGATAATTCATGAAAACTTTTGCTATATTAGTTGCGCGTTGATAGTAAGGAACTAAACGCTCTTCTTTTATTTTCTATTTTCCCAAAGCTTATGAAACAATCAAATTAGAGTCCCCGTAGACCTCTAGGTAATCAATTCTTATGTTGGTGGCTACCTCTAAACCATATATGCAAGCTTCATATTCTGCTTCATTGTTTGTCACCTCAAATGCTAACTTAATGGCCATGGGTAAATGATACCCATCAGGTGTAACAAGTATAATTGCAGCACTATACCCTTTGTTATTGGCTGCTCCATCAAAATATAACTTTCAGACTTCGGGTTCCAACTCTATGACGTCCTCATCCGGAAACTCAGGTTCAAATGGCTCGCCATCTATTGGTGCAGTAGCTAATTGGTCAGCTATCACACTTCCTTTGATGGCCTTCCTTGGAACATATTTGAGGTCAAAAACTGTTAGAACTACCAACCATCATGCCATCTTGTTGTCAAGAACCGACTTCTCCATAAGAAATTTCAAGGGGCTCTTATCAGCGAGGACATACGTAGTGTATGAGCCCAAATAATGTTGCAGTTTATGGCATACTTGTACCAAAGTGAGACATAATTGTTCAATCTGATTGTACTTGAGCTTATGGGCAAGCATGTGCTTACTCAAATAGTAGATTGCATTTTCCTTATGCGAACTCATAGCCTTCTGAGCAAGTATTGCCCTCATAGCTTCTTTGGTCACAGAGAGGTATAGCAGTAAAGGTTTACCGGGCCTGGGCGGTTGTAAGATAGGAGGGGTTAGCAAGTATTGCTTGATCTTTTCAAGAGCTTACTGACATTCATCATTCCATTCCTTAGGGACTCCTTTCCTTAGTAACTTAAAGATAGGTCCACAAACGTCAGCCAGTTGGGAAATGAACCGAGTGATGTACAGTAAATGTCCTAGAAATCCCCTGATCTCTTTCTTTGTTCTTGGCGTTGGAATCTATAGAATGGCTCTTGACTTAGCCGGGTCTACTTTTATCCCCTTTTTATTGACCATGTGGCCCAGAAATAATCCCGAGGACATACCAAAAACACACTTTGCCGGATTCAACTTTAGATTGTACTATCTCAACCTAAGGAAGAAATGCCTTAATGCATCTATGTGTCCTTCTATTGTTTTGGACTTGATAACCATGTCGTCAATGTATACTTCCACTTCTTTGTGAATCATGTCATGAAAGATAGTTGTAGCCATTCTCTGATATGTTGCCCCGGTATTTTTTAAACCAAAAGGCATGACCTTGTAGTAGTAGGTGCCCCATTCTATCACAAAGGCTGTCTTTTCCTTATCAGGTGGGTAGACTTGTATTTGATTATATCCCGCATACAGATCAGTCAAAGAGACTACCTCAGATTCGGCCATGCAGTCAACCAATAAGCCTATATGAGGTAAAGAAAAATCATCTTTTGGACGGGCTTTGTTCAGATCCTTGTAATTCACACACATTCTTACTTTGTTGTCCTTCTTGGGCACACGTACTATGTTGGCTAGCCATGATGGGTAAGTGACAGGTTCAATGAAACTGTTATTTAATAACCCGGTGACCTCTTCTTTGATCTTGAGAGACCTTTCCTTCTTCATCTTGAGTAACTTCTGCTTTACAGGCTTCACATCCTCATAAGTTGGAATTTTGTGGACCACTATACTTGGATCGATACCCGTCATATCTTCAGGTTCCCAAGCAAAATAGTCTAAAAATTCTTGAATAATCTTGATTAAAGAAACTTTATCATGGAATGATAATGCAATAAATGTTAATTTCAATTTATTATTTGTGCCCACATTTATTAATTCTTTATTTTGTTCTTTTATTTCATTTATTTCTATTTCTTTTTCTTTTAATGCCTCTTTTAAATTGAATTCATGGAGAGGAAAAAAAGACTCAAGAATATACAAGGAAAATTGGACTGTTTTATTATTAGCAAAAGTTTCGTCTTCACAGATTACATCCAAATGAATAGAAGGACCAGGAAGATCCTTTACAAACTCCATATAAGAAAAAAAAGAAACAGATTCAACAGACTCTGACTCGTTCTTGGCAGGGGAAGAAAACAAAACATCAAGGTTGGGAAGCTTCTCAATATGCCAATTTTCAAGTGCAGTCAAGGTTGGATGGATAAGTTTGGTGGGGTCTGATTCCAGTTCGTCTCTAATCATAAGGACTTGCTCAAAGAGAGTAGCCTCCATATTTTCCTCGCAATCCTGCTCTAACAGGTAGATAGGCTCACAATCCTCCATGTTAAGCCTGATATCAAAGAAAATTTTAAAACCTGGGATTAGCTTTTTAGTTACAGGGTAAAACCATGGTTTAGTAAAACCACAAAAAGGAAAACATTTCCATTCTTTTACAAAATACCTATTCAAAGTTCTGAAATAGGGGCGCATCTACCAATCAAAAACCTCACTTCTCCTTTTGGCTCTCACCTCAACCTCCTCTAAATCCTCTTCAGTAGGCTTGTAACCAAGTCCCAAAGGTGGGATGGCTACTGGATACTCGTTGAAAGAGGTTATTCCTTGCTGGTTCCTCCCAAGACCTAAACCAGGGAAGTAGTTCATTTTCTTCAAAATGTTAGCCACAACTATATTTTCGAAAAGATCAAAATCAAAGGGAACTAACTCTTTACCTCCTTCTTGTTCAATGAACTGAATGGTGTCAAAAGAGAAACTAGACAAGGGGACAAGGTTCGGTTCGGGCTGAATTCCCAGAATTGGTGCAGAGCTAAGAACCTCACTTTTACCATGTATGTCTCCCTTGATGGTAAGCACAGCGGTCCTATGAGGCATTTTAAGTAGTTGATGCAAAGAGGATTTGACTGCTCTTGCTTTATGGATCCAAGGTCTCCCGAGGAGGAGATTGAAACAAGCAGGCACATCAATCACCTAGAAAGGGATTGGAGCAGTGATTGGTCCGATTGTCACATCAAGAGTTACCACACCCAAAACTTCTCTCCTGGTGTTATCATATGCCCTCACAATCTGATCGGAGGGGGTAAAATTTATAGCTTCCAAGCTTAAACAACTTGCAACTTTTAATTGGCAAACATTCAGATCTGACCCATTATCTATTAAAACCATAGGATTGTCTTCCCTTGGGTCATCACGGTTACATACAGTGTGTGATTGTGATTTTCTCCTCCTTTAGGTAAATCCTGATTTGTGAAGGAGATAGAAGCCATCTTGGTCAAGCTAGTGAGTGAGGCAACTAAGGTCTCCGGAGAAATGTTGATAGGGGCTTGACATTGATTTAACGCCTTGCAAAGAGCTTGGTGATGTGGGAAGGATGATTGGATGAGACACCAAATAGAGATGTTGGCTTGGGTTTTCTTCAATTGCTTGAGGATTGCATCCTTTTCAAGCTCATTATTTATCTTTTCCATAGGCGGGGGGACATGCTGAACAGGCTGTTGAACTGATGAACTCGGCTGGTAAGGTCTCCCACTAACTCGGCTGGTAAGGTCTCCCACTTCGGGTCATCGCATCTATCTCTTCCACAAAATCATTGAGGTATAGGACACAACAACAACCTTCACTTGATCGAATCAAAAGAGATCAAATCAAGTTCCCAGACGTAAGAGTGAAGAACATTAACATTGGCCTAATGATTCAGAAGATGACTTGTGGTGATGTTAGGTCTGGCTCTTGGTGGGATTATATCTCGACTGTCCACCAGGTCTTGGATTTTGTGTTTCAAGGTTTTACACATATATGTTTTGTGCCCCGTACCTTCATGATACTCACAGTACTCATTTGCATTCCAACCTCTAGGATATGGGTTTAGAGGTGCTCTAGGTTCTAGAGGCTTAAGTAGATTCGATTCCAAAGCCTTCTTATACACCAAAATCAAGAGCATACCCAAATAAGTGAAAGATCTCCTTTCAAGTCTCATAGGAGGATGATTAGAAATAGCAGCAACTTCCTCGCCTTTTTTATTGGAGGGAGCATTGTGTCCATAGTAAGTACTTTTCCTATACCTTGAACCAGAGGATTCTTCTTTAATTTGCCCATTTTGGATCAGATCCTCTATCTTTGAAGTAGTGGCAATAAGAGCTTTAAAATCTGGCAAGTAATGGGTTTGGAGACAAGTCTGATAACTTGGGAGGAGATTCTTGATAATTATATCAATCTGCTCTTGCTCAGTGGGTCTGTTCATCATTTGGGCAGTTTTAGCCCTCCACCTTATAAGGAAAAGGGAGAAAGACTCTCTTTGTTGTTGTTTGGTGGTTTCCAAATCCCTCCTGGTGATGTCCACCTCGAGATTATAATGATATTATTTGACAAAAGCATTGCAAATATCATCCCAACTTTTCTTAAAATTACTGTCTAAATCAACGAACCATCTCATTGTAGCCCCTGTAAGTGACTGTTGGAACAATTGTGCAAGGAGCTATCCACCCCCAATGGGTTCATGGCTCCCACATACATTTTCAAATGGGTTTTTGGGTAAGTGGTGCCATCAAATTTTTCCATGCTAGGCATCTTGAACTTTGGAGGAACCCTAGCATTTGGAAAAAGAGTAAGAGCATCAACATCAATGAGATCCTCATGCTTCTTAATGTTTTTAAAAAGCCTTTCCATAGCTTCGAATTTTTCCATTAATTTCTTGGTTTCAGTTGGGTTGGAGCTTTCTCCTCCACGAAAAAAATTTGGGGAGGAGGATGGAGATGTTCGGCTATTCAGATTGGTAACCAGATGAGCGTTAACTTCTGGAGCTTTTCCACTATTTGTCAGATCAATAATAGGACTAGGCCGAAGGGATGAAGATGCATCAGGAATATTGGCTTGATGGGTAATTAATCCTTGACCCATCATTGTCTTCACCTCAGTGAGGATGGATTGGTGTTGTGTATCAAGGGCATGGTCTAGAGAAACACGGAAGTTATCCTCTTGCTTCTTGAGTAGGGTGGCTAAAAGTGTTTCTATGGCTTTCATGTCGGGTGTTGTGCCCTCCATTGGTACATTCGAAAAGAAAATACCCCAAATCAGGTCATGGTGGTCCAAACAAAACCTAAGCAAAGATGGGAAAAATGGGACCTAATCTAGGTGAGATTTGATAGTTTGTGGGTTTTAGTTTGACCACTGACTTCTTTGGTTCTTAGTCCACAAATGCATGAATGCATGGTTGTGCATGTATGCATAGTTATGCATGTAAAAATTGATTCATGATGACAGTTTAACATTATCATGGCTCAAGGGCCCTAAGGTCCAAGGACTAATGTTCATTACATGAAGGCTAGGTGGTTTGGTTTAAAGGGTACCCGTCATACTAGAGCAATGAATATACCTAACCATATGTGAAACAATGAGTTTCGCGTGGGTCCGACAGTACGACTGCTTGTTACACTTCAAAAAGGATTTGAAGATTCGTCGCTGGGTGGATGCTTTTGCTATCTCCCAACATACTTAAATAGAGTTGTCGGATCAATGTTACTCGCTATCCAAAGGTTGAATTTCGTAACTGGTGATGTAGTGATGCATGAAAATCAAGGTTAAACTAAAAGTCAAGTAAAAAGTCACTTTTGAAAATGTTTTCAACAAATTGGTAGTCCTCTTTAACTTTTCAAAAAGTTTGTCCCCAGTAGAGTCCCCAGCTGTGAGGCCTCGCCCGAGCACCTCCCATCCCGTGGATCCAGGGAGATCACGGATGCTCTTATTTTTAGGGACGATTTCTCACGGATTGGGAGGCGACCTTAGTGCCCTTTTTTGAAAATGATTTTGACATTTTTGAAGTCGTCACCTTAAGTTATTTCTTATTGGGAAAATTTAAGGTAAAAACTCAATTTGACTCTAATTTTATCCCGAAGGAAAATAAGTGCACTAGTCTTTAAATCCAAAGAAGATTAAAGGACTAGGTTTTCGGTTGAACCTGGCTTTAATTTTAACTTTGATTTAAAGCGTTTTCATGAGCAGTTTAATAGGATGATATATATAGATGCATGAGCAAGTTAGATGAAAATAAAGCAGTAAAGCAATTAAGAGAACGGTAATTAAATTATTACAATTCAAGAAATCTCAAAATATGGGATATCGACTCTAGCTTTTATGGGTTCTAGATCGATCACACATTCCCCGAATAATACATTCAATAAAGTAGTTAATTAATAGAAAAGAGATCGCTTTGATCTTTTTGGATTTGAAGCCCTTACATAGCTTGCCTACGTATCACGTTGAATGGGAATCAAAATCCACGTAGTTCTCCCTTCTTGCGAAGGAGGATTGATTTATGCCCAACTTATCTTGTTTTGGACTCTTTATTTTGATGCTCTATCAAAATAAAGGAGATTTGCCTATTTTGATGCTCTATCAGAAATAGAAAAAGTTAGGAGACGATACCTGCTCTATTGATTTTTGGGAAGGCGACGGTCGGATTGTCCTTTCGGATCGGAGCTCCGCTTTGGATTGGTTGAAGCTCAGGAAGACGGTCGAATTGTCTTTTTATCTGATAATTCAAAACAAGTAAATTAACAGAGTGATTTTATTAGAAATAATTTTGAGGCTTCACGCGCCCCGAATTTGGTCCTTCTTTAGCTAAAAGAGAACTAAAGAAATTTGGGCTCCACTCGCCCCGAATTGATTATTCTTTAAACTCAAAAAGAGTTAAAGAAATAAGAAGAAACCGGTGTATGAGAGAGAAATAGAGGAAATCCGAGAAGGAAAATCGACTTCAAGGGATTTCAGTATGTCCAAATAATGAAGGGGGGTCTTCATTTATAGGTAAAGGGGGGTGCCACCAGAAGGGGCGGCTGTGGCGCCGAGGCTTTTGGAGGCACGGGCTGAAAAGGAGGGCGGTAGCCACTTTGGTGACCGGCGGTACCGCCCAAGGGAGGCGACGGCATCGCCTCCTAAGGAGGGCAGCACCGCCCTCTACTGAGGATGGCAGCCCGGGTCCGACTTCGATCTGACGCGTTTCTGAATCCGTCCGAGTGCGGGTTTAGTTCCGGTGAGTGCCGATCGGCTTAGCATGAGTCTGAGAGATGCGAAAAATCAATGTTCACTGCAGCTTTAAAAAAAAAATATATTATTAATTACTTTATTAAAAATTTAATTTCCACATCATTAATTGTTATTTATAATTTATTATACATTATATAATTTATAGTAATTATATTATTTTTATATTTAATTTATAAATTTTAAAATTATATTACAGAATGCTAAATATTAAATAATTAGATATAAATAACTACTCACAAGTGTTTATTATAAGTAATAAATAATTAATTAGTGATAACTAATCAGTAATAATTATTAAATATTAAAAATTAATATGAATACTAAATAATAATTAATAAATTAGCAATAATTAATTATAAGTGTTAAATAATATTTTAATAATAAATTAACTAATTATAACTAATCACTAATTGTTAATTTATTAAATGATAAGTTAATAATATTAAATTATCATTTTTTAATATAAAAAAATTTAATTATAAAATTTATTAATTAAATAATTATTAAATAATAAATAAGGTTTATATATAATAATTAATTATAGATAATTATTTTATAAAATATTTAATATATTTATATATATGAAAAAAATGTACATATATAAAAATTTGCAAATAGATTAAGTAACCATTTAACCATTTAAATAAATTTCAATACATTAACTTAGTATCTTATTAAATTAATTAATAATAATTTAATAAATAAATAATAATTATTAATTACTAAATATTAATTATTAATTTATTAAATAAGTAAATATAAGTAATTATTTCTAAATTAAATGAATCAAATAATTTAGAGGAAGAAGAGAAAATAGAAGATTAAAAATAAATTTTTTATTGAATTATTTTATCATTAATTTTTCTGATATTAGAATTTGAATATTTTAAAATATTAATATATATATATATATATTATAAAAATTTAGTTTTTTATCAATTTTTCATGATATTATATATTTTTAGATTATAATTAAATATAAAATTAATATATTAATATATTTTTATTATTTTTAGCTGGTTTATATAATAAATCAAACTTGATATATATATATTCAACAATTAAAATTATCAAAAATAATATATATATATATATATATATATATATATATATATATATATATATATATATTAATTAATGTTCAATAATTAAAGTTATCATAAATAATATTTTAATTTAATAAATAATTAATAATACTATTTAACATTTATTAATTTTTTTTAATAAAACTTGTAATAAATAAAATTATATAAAACACGAGTTTGGATCTATGTCCAGCCACCCCCTCTCTCCTCTCTTTCCCACGTTCTCTTGACCACTCTATGTCCAGCCACCCCCTCTCTCCTCTCTTTCCCACGTTCTCTTGACCCTTTCTTTCATGTCTTATATATATATATATATATATATATATATATATATATATATATATATATATATATATATAGATCACTAAATTTTTTAATATATATCTGAAATTTTCCAGATATAATAAAAAT
>CANXYC010050816.1:0-16757 GCA_948193065.1 Aleurites moluccanus
TATATGTATGAACATGAAAATTTATGATGTTATATTATTGGTATTTATGAGTATAGTAATCTGTGAGTTCTACGGGTTTATGGTGGCCTTAAGCCTACCCTTGCCCTAGGACCGTCGCACCACTGGAGTTGGGGTGTGACACAGGGTACATAAGAATTATAGATATACAATTGGAAGGATGAAGGCTTATATGGCAAGAAACCTAGCATTACAGAAGATTAATGGAGATGAGGCAAACCAGTATAGGAAACTCCATGATTACAAGCTTGAACTACTCAGATATAATCCTAGGTCTATAATGATATTGAAGGAGGAAAAGGGAGAATTCCAAGGCATATGTATATGTTTGGCAGCCTTTAAAGAGGGTTACAAAGAGGGTTGCAGACCCATATTGTGCCTTGATGGTTGTTGGCTTAAGAAGAGATATGGATGCCAATTACTTTGTGCAGTTGGGATCGACCTCAATGACTGTATATATCCAATTGAATATGTTGTGGTTAGAAGTGAGAATAAAGAAAATTGGGGTTGGCTCTTAGAGAATTTAAAAGGTGATCTAGAGATGCATAACTCTCACTATTGGACTTTCATGTCAGTCAGATAGAAGGTAATTAGCTTTCTTTTTATTGTAAAAAAAAATGTGTACATCAATTCAATGTTCTAACTATAAACATATTTCATTGTCTTATGTATGTAGGGACTAATTTCCATTATCAATCAAATGTTTCCAAATTCAAAACACATAATATGTGTGAGACATCTGTGGACGAATATGAGAGCAATATTTAGAGGAAAAGCATACAAGGATTTGCTTTGGAAGTGCGCTAGAGCAAGCTACATGAGTTGGCTTGAGGATTACTTGAAAGAGGTCTAAGAGAAGTCTAAAGAATGCAGAGAATGGCTTAGAACAAGACCATGTCAGAATTGCAGCAGGGCTTGCTTTAAAGTGCATATCAAGTGTGATATCTTGTTGAACAATATGTGTGAGTGCTTTAACAAGTATATCTTAGAAGTAAGATTAAAGCCAATTCTAACTATGCTTGAAATGATAAGAAACCAATTGATGAGGAGGATTGCAAAGAAGAACAAAGAGATGCTGAAAGCATAGAAGAAAAACTTATTATTGTGTCCAAAAATTCAAAAGAAAATGGACAAAATAAAGGAGCTGTCAGGGGATTATTCCTCAACATTTGCTAGGTCATGTAGAGTCCAGGTGCATGAAAAAGGCTACCAGGTTGTGGTGGACTTAAAAGCAAAAACATGTAGCTGTAGAAGATGGGAATTGATAGGGCTACCATGTGCCCATGCCACTGCAGTCATTTATATACAAAATCAAATACCTGAGCAGTATGTGGATCCTCTTTAACATGTGATAACAACATTGAGAGTTTACAGCCACACAATTGAACCAACTAATGGACTTTCTATGTGGCCAAAATCTGATAGTTCATTCCAACTAACTCCCCCCTCAATAATATAGAAAAAAAGAGGCAAAAAACCTATAACAAGAAGAAATGAGGCTGAAGAATCAGAACATGCAAAAATTATTGAAAATTGAAGAGGATGGGTTTAGTGTAAATAAGATGCAAAGAATGTGGAGAGGTTGGCCACAACAAGAGGCTTCACAAAACCACTCAAGTTCCTCAATCTCAAGTAATTAAATATTTTATTTATTTATGTATTATGCTTAGTACTTTGTGACACTGTATAGCTGAACATTTTCATTATTTTAGGTTGGTCAATTATCAATGAATATAAATAGTGCAAGGCCCGCTACCAGCACTAGAAATAATGTATTTAATATGCATGTTAGTGTGCATTGATTCAAGATTCAATGTATTTATTAGTAAACTAACTGTCAACTTATATTTTTCAGCAACAAAGGAAGCACAAGCAACTAACTCAAGCTAAAACTATAGACACTGATGGTGCACCATGTGATGTAAGTATGTGTTTATATTATATTAATACTATTGCAATTTTTATTGTCATTGCTGCCAGCTGACCCTAATTAACTTTACATGTGACACAAATTTTTTACATTGACAGATATATGAGTCACAATAAGTTAAAATTATGCATATTAATTTAACTCAAGAAAGTCAAGCCAGATAGACTTCTCAACACCCAAGTGGAGATAGATATGGCACAACAAATATGAGATCTCCAAAGTCCAGGACCTCAAGAATGCAGCAAAACTAGCTAACTGAACTAGAGTTTTTGAACTTATTACAAGCCATATTATTTTTTTGTTGGATGGCTAGTTGCTTTTGAATATTTATTTTGCAACATTGTTATGTAAAAGATTAACTTCTATCTTTTTTATTTGTGAGTTATTGGTCACAAAAACAATTTTATTTTCATTTTGATTATGTATGGGTTTTAGATTATGGGCATTTAGATGATGATTCAAAGTTTAAACTCTTTTGCAACAATATAGTCAATGAGTTTCAACTTTGAAATCATGCAGTGAAGTTAAGAATGTACATATTTTTTGTAATGTAATTATAAACTCATTATATTTGTCATGAAAACAGCTGCAGTTTTCCATTATAATCCTTCAATTTTTTTAATGCTTTATAATCATTTTATGATTCATTTGTTTTGAACACACCACTGATTTATGATTCATTATTAATCATATTAAAGCCATGTATATACAAAAAGTGCAAATATGAAATTAACAAAATAAGAGAATAGGCAATAAAAAAAAAAATCAAGACAAGTGAGATAACCAGCTCCTTCCTTTACCATTCAAATATTACTTTTAAATATTATAAAATAATTAAAGTGGGTACCCAGTTTTATCATATTAGATAATCTATATTAACCCTACCTATTTGCATAACTTACATTACATCAAAAAAATCCAATACAATGATCACTTTTCCTTTGCACATCATGAACACACAACTGGTATACAGATAGTTAGTGTCACAATAATCCAAACAAATAACTTCCCAACAATCATCATTTTGTGCCTCTTCTCCAAAGTTTTTTTCTCCTTCTACAATCCATCGCTTTTCCTTAATAGAGTATTGATCACATTCTTTGCTCTTTCTGAAAACTCAAGATCCACCCACACAAAGTATATACATCTTCCTCGTGGAGTCTGAAACAAATAAATACCCAAATCAAAACCCTAAATCATTAAAGACAACATGCAACAAAAGAAAATGTAAGTTTTCACTCACCTCGTAAAATGGACATCTATAGAACCGTCGACCTAGGTTTACCTATGTCCATGAGGTTTGAAGGGGTGCTTCTTCTCCATATTCACAGATTGGTGTTCCATATATAGCCACAAACTCAGCAATGCCATAATTATCGCCTAAGGAAGTCATAATGCTTAGCTTTGATAAGAAACAAACGAATTTACCCGGTATGAGAAAGAAACAAATGATTTTCTACTTTATTTGATATAGGGCTCTTAAATACATAAAAGTCAAAATAGAAAGAAGATGAGATAAAGTGGGTTTAGTGGGGATGATAGAGAGAAGAGATTTTTTGTTGAAATACAGACACACGAGCACAGAAAATATTATTGGGTGAGTTGACATCCGACATGTCATGTTTTAAGTAGAAAAAATATCACGTGTGTGTTCTGTTAAGGAAATAGATGAAATATTGACAGAAATACTTTTAAGTGACCGTTGTACATAGTTGGATAATTTTTAAATAACGAATTAAAGTTTGAGTATTATTATGTACGCGAACCGTAAGTTAAAATACTATGAGTGAAACTTATTATCGTTTTTGTAGTTTTTTTTTTTTTTTTATTTTTGCTTTTGCTTTTTATTTTTTATTTTTCATTAGCGTTTTAATTTCTTTTTATGCGCATGTTATGAATTATCGTCAACTTCCATTAAAATAAAAATTAATATATAAAAAAAATAAAAATTAGAGGATTTAATTATAAAAAATGAATTATAAGGATCCAATATCTAAAAATGAAAAAGTTCAAGAGCCCAAAAATACTTTTTACCTAATAAATATCCTTTTGAAGAAGAAAATAAATAATAAATGAGGAAGAAATCTTCTATAACGATAATAGTTTTTTTAAAAAATATTTTTAAAATATTGGTTAAAAATAATTATTTTAAATAAAATATAATTAAAATATTAAAAAATAATAAATTAATTAATATAAAAAATAAATTATGAGAAAAAAGAAAAAAAATATTAATAAAATTATATTTTATTATAATAATTATCATTTGAAAAATTAAAATTTTTATTTTTTATTATTTATTTTATTTTTATATTTATTTATTTAATATTATTTAAATTTTCAATTGGTAGAAAAATCATAATAATAATAACTGCAGATATAAGTTTGACACGTGGTTCAAAAAAGGCAACGTAGGGAGTCCACAAAAACCTTCATTCTCATCTGTAATTACTTATAATTATTGCTAATAAACAATCCCTTTTATCATATCATTTTCTCTTTAAATCATTCATTTAATAATGCCATCATGTTTGTTAATAAGTTGGTAAAAAATGAAATGATTTTCTTTGGATTTTAATTTCTGGCAACTCATATGCACAAATCTCCATCAAACAAAGCAAAAAAATTTTACCCCTTCTAATTCCTTAAAACTAAATTTTTAATTATTATGTGCTTTTTAGCTCTCTTTTTTTAAATATATATATTTTTGTATTTATTTATAAATCTATTAAAATTAATTTTATATTTTTAAATTAATTAAAATATAAACTTTATATTTATAATGAGATCCAAACAAAGTTCTTTTACAAAAGATTTCGAATTTAACAAGTTATTTAAATTTACTTAAAATAAATATATAACAGTATTTTAAAATTTTAAAAAATATTAAATAATATTTTGAGTATTAATTCAAAATATAGTTTTAAAATTTAAAAATAAAAAAAATTAAAAATAATAATTTTATTGAAACGATATTTTTAAAATTCTATTTTCAAACTCTATTTTTATCAAAAAAAAAAAAAAAAAAACTCTCTAAATATTATAATGAAAAAAGATAAAGAGTACAAAGTTTTAATTTCCTTATAAATTTTATCTAATGAAGTTTAATGTAGTCAATTTAAAACACACACACACACATATATATTATATATATATTCAATTTTTTTTTTCTTTTATTGTAGTGAGATTCAAAATCAGAATGATAGTTTCAATTATAAAAAAGTATCTAGTTATCACTTTAAATATTTTTTTTTTTTCATTTTCTTTCTTTCTCATTACAGCTACAGATCTGCTGTCCAGCAGTAATAGTAGTAATTAGTAAATCCAATTTTTTTAACCCCATTTATGCATTCATTGTCCCTTTTTCTTGAAATATCTTTACACTCTCTCTCTCTCTCTCTCATTTCACAATCCCCCAGTTTTTTCATGTCAGCTTCCAAAAAAAAAAATTCAAATCCTCCATAATATGGCACAGGAAAAATGTCCAAAAAACCCTCCTGTAAATCACTCAACACCCTTCTCTCTCTCTCTCTCTCTCTCTCTCTCTCTAGGCCCCATTTCTGATCTTCTCCAACTCAAAACTCCAAAATCCCTTTTTGTTTCTTTCTCCCTCTCTCTCTCTCTCTCTCTTGTTCTTTCTTGTACTTGTTTTTCTTGCAAGTCTTGCTTTATCTCTCCTCATTCTCAATACCTTTTTTTATGATTTTTATTTATTTTTTATTGATTTATTCTCTCACCCATTAAATTTTTCCCCCAGTTTCTTCCATAGGTTACCCTCAAAATTTCTGTAAACCCCATAAGTTTCTCTATAAATTAAGCAATACCCATTTGCCAAAACCTCTCAGAAATCATTCACCTACCCATTACAAAAATACCCCATTTCTTTCCATTACACCACCGCCAAAGAAAAGAAATTAAAACAAATGAAGGAATATTGGACCTCTTTAGCCTCACTTCTTGGTGTATTGGCCTTTTGCCAAAGTCTTCTCCAAGTTTTGTTTCCACCAGAGCTTCGATTTGCCTCTCTCAAACTATTTAACCGGATCTTTAATGCTTTCTCTTCTTATTGCTACTTTGATATCACTGAAATCGACGGCGTTAATACCAACGAGCTTTACAACGCCGTTCAGCTTTATTTAAGCTCCTCTGTTTCAATCGCCGGCAGCCGGTTTAGTCTCACTAGAGCTCTCAATTCAAGCGCCATTACTTTTGGGCTAACAAATAATGACTCCATTTTCGATACTTTCAATGGGGTGCCTGTCCATTGGGAGCATGTGGTGACTCAAAGGCAAGCACAGACATTTTCATGGCGGCCATTGCCAGAGGAGAAAAGAGGTTTCACTCTTCGAATCAAGAAAAAGCACAAGTCTCTGATTCTTGATTCATATCTTGATTACATTATGGAGAGAGCTAATGATATTCGAAGAAGAAATCAAGATCGATTGTTGTATACAAATTCAAGAGGTGGGTCTTTGGATTCTAGAGGACATCCATGGGAATCTGTTCCTTTCAAGCATCCAAGTACTTTTGATACTCTGGCTATGGACCCTTTGAAGAAGCAAGAGATCATGGAAGATTTGAAAGATTTTGCTAATGGACAGGCCTTTTATCAAAAGACTGGAAGAGCTTGGAAAAGAGGATATTTGCTTTATGGACCTCCTGGTACTGGCAAATCTAGCATGATTGCTGCTATGGCTAATTATCTTGGTTATGATATTTATGATCTTGAATTAACTGAGGTTCATACAAATTCAGAGCTTAGAAAACTTTTGATGAAAACTTCTTCTAAATCTATAATTGTTATTGAGGATATTGATTGTTCTATTAATTTGAGTAACAGAAAGAAGAGCAATAACAATGGTGGTTCTATGGGGAGAAGTTGTTTTGACCCAGAGATGCGATCTGGTTCTTCTGTTGGTGGTAGTGGTGGTGAAGATGGTGGAAATTCAATAACTTTATCTGGGTTATTGAATTTTACTGATGGATTATGGTCATGTTGTGGAAGTGAAAGGATTTTTCTGTTCACTACCAACCACATTGAGAAACTTGACCCTGCATTACTAAGGTGTGGAAGAATGGACATGCACATTTTTATGAATTACTGTTCATTTCCAGCACTGAAGATTTTGTTGAAAAATTATCTGGGATTTGAAGAAAGTGATTTGGAAGATGAGACTTTGAAGGAATTGGAACAAGTGATTGATAAAGCAGAGATGACTCCTGCTGATGTTAGTGAAATTTTGATAAAGAATAGAAGAAACAAGAACAGAGCAGTGAGTGAATTGCTTGGAGCATTTAAGGGAAAAGCAGAGATAAATTTGAAGAATGGGAATGGTCTTGGAGAGAAAAACTTGAATGATGTAGAAGAGGAAGAGCAAGAAAAAAGAGCTTTAGAGAGTCCTAAAGAAGGTTGTGATTGTGAAGAAGAGAATTGGAAGAAAGGAGAGGTTGATGAGGAGAAGATTAAGTAGTTTCTTTTATCTTTTTTTCCTTCCTTTTTAGCTCTTTTTTTTTTCATTAAATTTCGTGGCGTTGAAAGATAAAAGACTGAAAAAGAAGATTGGTTCTTGGACGTACTAAATCTTGAAAATTTTGGTAGTGGTTGTGGCGATCTGGTGGGGAATGGAAGCTTGGAGGGAAGTGAAGTGAAACTGTGTAATGGATAAATATTAGGTCTTCAATTTTTATAGATGTTTAATATATAAATTATATAAAAATTATCTTATGTTAATGAAAAATAATGTAAGTAGCATCATATGATCAACAGATAAGCTTATTTGCATGTGGTGTGGTTGGCCATGTGGGATTTTCTTAAATACAACTTTAGGGGGTCTAGACTAGAATGACAATAAATTTTCATTTTCCTTTCAATCTTCTACGCATGCTACCATTATTATTTTAAAAAAAAAAAATTTGTGGTTTGATTGTTTTCATAAGAGTTGTTATATTAGTAATTAATGTTAAAAAATAAATAGTTTTTTTTTTTATAATATATTATATTTATTTTTAATAAATTATATGTTTATCTAATGAGGAGAAAATTTAAATCTGAAATTTCTCTAACGAGTTTAAGTGAATGTTTAATATGATTTTTTGATACAATTTAATTTTTTTATTTTCAACAATTATATTATAACATCCGATACAGATACTTGTTAGTTGTTATATAATTAAATAATAATTGTTAACTGTTATATAATTAAATAATAATTATTTATAATAATTTCAGATTGAAATTATTTTAAAAAAGTTTAATTTTTTTAATTAAAAATATTAAATTATTTTTTAAAATGATATTTAAAATAATATTTATTTTTAATGATTATTAAATATAATAATAATTAATTTTAATAATAATTTTATTAAATATTTATAATAATTAATTATTAAATAACAGTTAATAACAGTTACTAATTATTACGAATCACTAAATCAAACGAGATATATTATCACCGAAATTAGATGTTGGATGATTGTTAACTACTAGACTTTAGTCATGGATGAGACATGAATTTCAATTACAGGCTAAACTGGTTAGCTGGAATTGCAACTTATTATTATAGGGTAGGGGATATAAATGGATTTATAGTTTATATGATGATTTGAGACTAAAAATGAACTGAATTAAGGCATCTACTAAGGATTAGTAACGGAGTACAATAGGTGACATAAAAGATAAGATGGGAAAGAAACATGCAAAAACTTCTCCAGGCTTAGGTGTTAGTTAGGTAGAGAATATTAATTATTTGACAAATAAAAATTGTCTTCAAAATCCTCATTTACCTTTTGTTTTCTCAGCAAGCAGAATAAACGGACTTTGTCAATGCCCCATAATAATAATAACAATGTCAGCCTTTTTGCAATTGTTTAACCAACTAATACCCAATTAAAACGCATAATCATTTCACATAATTATCCATAGAACCAGTTTAGTCAAAATTCAATCACTTCTTTCCAAAATAACTTACGATCCACCGCAGAAAAACTCTCATTATTATTATTATTATTATTTTTTTGTGTGTGCTGAGAGCTGGAGAAAATATCCTGCGCATAAAAGAAAAACTCTATTAATATACATATAATTAATATTTTAAAATTTAAAAAATATTATTTTAAAATTTAAAAAAAATGATAATTTTTTTTTAATAATGTTTTTAAAATTTTAGTTTCATTTAAAAACTTTCAAAATCAATTAGAAGGAGGATTAAGAGAAAAAATTTACTTAATTAAGATTTGATTATGAGGATAATTATTCGTGAGTTAATTTTTAAATATATAAATAAAATATATGAATGCATCATTAAAATCATATAAAGAAAAGATTTAATTTCAGTTAACGTGTTAGTCTTAAAATTTTATTTATTAACTAAAAAATTAATTAGGAGATAACAATGACTATTATCCTTATGTTACTTTAAAATTTTATTATTTATATTAATTTTTCCTTAATTAATCATATTTTTAAAAGATATTATCCAACTAATTGTTGAGTTATGAATTTGAGTTGAATCCATCCATGAATGAATATTTGTGTTTGAAAATTTGACTTGTGACAGACCTAAAATTATCTACCTCCATTAACATCAGGATTTTAATTAATAAAGTCCATATATCATATCATAAAAAATATATATAGCTATTTAATTTAATTATTGTTAATAATTATTAGCTGGTAGATATTAATGGTTGATAAATGGTTATTAATTAATTATTATTAATAAATATATTATTATGTATATTTGCTGTTATTCTTTAATCAAGTTGCAAAAATAATAAAATTAGTAGGTAAAAAATTATAATTAATTATTTTAATATATATTTTGTTATGAAAAATAAATAAAATAAAAATAAAAATAAGAACAATAATAAAAATATAAAAGATGAAATTTTCTATTATTTTCTTGGTGTATATATAAAGTAATATGAACTCTTATTTATAGAATTCATCTCCATCATAGATTAAATATATAAACTCATCATAAATTACAACATAAATAGTGTAATAAAATTAAACTTAAATATAAAAACTTATGAGTAGTGGGATAAATGAATGAACATCCACATTTATCTATATATTTATAACACTCCCCCTTAGATGTCCATGTTTATAAAGAATATGTCTCATTAAAACCTTACTAGTAAAACCTAGTGGAAAAAAACTAGTGAAGGAAAAAAAAGTACAATATTCTAGTATTACAAATAGTATATTGTCTCATTAAAAATCTTACCAGGAAAATCCAATTGAATAAAACTTTTAGTTAAGGAAAAAAAATACAGTGCTAAACTCACCTATTTGCAATATTATTGAAAATCTTTAAGGTGTCACATTTTAATACTGTTAACTAATTTCTTAAATGTTACAGTATATAATACTTTAGTGAATAAATTTGTTAGATTGTCACTTGAACGAATTTATGGAACACCAATTTCATCATTTTATTATAATATATTAGTGTTCCTATTGTATAAGATATGTTATTTTATGACAAAAAATTTCTTCATTATCTTATCTAATTGAAAAAAGTCCTTATTCACATTAAGTGATTGAATAATCATTAAACTATTTAATAAATGCGTTTTGTATATAAAATTATAAATGAACTTTTTGTATATAAGTTAACTGATAAATAAAAATTTTTTTTGCCAAATGTTCAATTTGTAATCAATATATAATTTTATTTTTTCAAAATAATTTATTTAAAATTCTTTTTTCAAATAATATGTTACTTTTAAAAGTTTTTCAGAAATTTCATTAATATTCAAATTATTAATATATACAATAATTATGACAAATTTATATACAAATTTCTCTATAGTATTGCTTTTATATTCTATTTTAAACAAGTATTCACTAAGGAGATTTTACCATATAAGCGCAAATTATTTTAATCCATACAAAAATCTTTATAATTTAATTGAATAAATTTATCGAGAACTTAAATTATATTTTTCTAGTATTTTAAATCATTTAGGAATTCATATTATTATCAATTGAGTCATATAGGTAAATTATGACTACATTCATTAGATGCATATCAAGTCTTTCATGCATTGTTATATTAATAAAATATTAAAATATTATTACATCCATCACAGAAGAATATATCTCTTCATAATTGATTTCAAAATTTTTGCGAAAAATTTTGTGTAGCAAACATTGTTTTGTATTTTATAATTTTATTTTTCTCATTTCTTTTTCGCATAAAAATCTATTTGTATCTAATAGTTTCACATCTTTTGGTATTTGGACTACTGGTTGAAAAACCTTATAAGGTTTTTCAAGAAAATATAATTGTTTTTCAAGAAAATATAATTATACTTGTATTGTATCTTTCCATTTTGTTCAATCAATTCTATTTCAACATTATTGAATAGATTGTAATTTAATATCATTATTTTCATTCATAAAAATATGTTATACTATATATAAAACAGTAATCAATAATCATTTCATTTTGATTATATTTTTTTATATAACTAACATAATTTATCAATATCTCTTTATTTTTACTAATTTCAAGTATTTATATTTTTTCAGGAAGTGTATTTATATTAGTATCTGCATTTTCAATAAAATTATTTTTATTATTTATTATTTTTCTCTTTCAATAATTTTTATCCTTATAATCAATAGTTTTCCACACTTCAAGCGTGCTTCAGATTCATTAATATTAATAAATTATCCTTCTGGGATGACAATACAAATTAAAATATTAACAGTTGTTATATGAGATTTTGTTTCTCATTTTAAATCAGCAAATGTATTCAGCAATTGATTTGTTAATTTTTGCAGATAAGATAATGATGAAGTATTTCATATTATTATATTTCTTAACTTTTATTATCTTCCCCTAATATTAAGAATATTATTTCATCAAATGACAATCTGCAAATCGAACAATAAATACACCTCCCATTTTTTACTCAAAATATTTAATTATTGAAGAATATTCATATCCAACTTATATTTCTAACCTTCTCTGAGAACTCATCTTAGTGCGTTGTGGTGGAGTAATTAACATATATACTGCATATTCAAAAATTTTTAGGTGAGAAATATTTGGCTTTTGACCAAAAGCCAATTGATTAGTTTGAAGAATATTCTAATTCTTCAATGGATTGCAGCATCAATTTTCAATATTTTTTCTATTATTTTTAAACCAAAATGACCTAACTTATCATTTAAAATAATAAAAATATTTGGATATATAAACTTCTAATTTACTATAAGATTGTTTTTAATTCTACTAATTTTTGTATAATACAAATCAGAGAAAATAAAAAAAAAATTCACTATATTTTTCTATCTGAAATAATACTTGTAATATGGATGTATTATTAATTCCTTTCATTTATTATCTCAATATGATATCCATTACTGCAAATATCCTTAAAATTTAATAAATTTCTATGAGATTTTGGAGAAAATAATATATTATGTATAATAAATTTTGTTCCTCTTGTGATAATATATTGGCTCTTCTTATTTTTTTTCTTACAAAAAATAATTATCTCACCCATTTTCAAATAAGAAAAATATTTGACATTTTTAAAATTATACGAGTTATCACACTATATATATATATATATATATATATATATATATATATATATATATCGAAATCAATTATCTCTTTCAATATTTTAAAAAATTATTTGTCATATCAATTTGAGCAATATCTATATGATCATAATCAAAATCACCATTATTAGAGACAAAATTTATATTCACATTTTTTCTCTTTTTTTACGATACTCGATAAATATCAATAAAATATTTTATTATACGATAAATATGTGACCAATTTTTCTTTACATCATATCGATAATATTTACTTTAAAAATTTTGTCAATCTTTTCTAATTTTATCCCACTTCTGGTGGTAATAAGTATTCTTATGATATTATTTTATTTTTATGAAAAGAATAATTATTATATATTTACCTTTAAATTTTACCATATCCATTTCAGAGAATGAGATAAAATTAGTAGGAAGTACTTCATGAATTTTTTAGTAACAACTTGTTATTTTATTTAGTTAAATACCATTGCATTCACTTCAGGAAATGAGATTGAACTAGAATACATGAAATTAATTCATAATATTTTTACAATCTTTTTATCAATATTGTTACTGTAGGAGCATATTCGATATATGAAAAATATTAACATATTATTATTTGTAAATATTTTTCACATATTAAGAGTCAATTCTAACAAAAAATTAATATATTTAAAATAAAAAAATAACTTTGCAATATCAAAATAAATAAATTCATTATCATTATCAATACATGATTAAATAAAAAATTATAATAATTATTTTAATTTTTTTACTTATACTTTTATAAGATCACAAATATAAATCATTTTCTTTTATTTCAGATTATATTTTAACAAGTATAAAATATTATAATTTATACAAAAACAAATATCAAAATTAGAGTAGAAATTTTTTATATTAAATGTAAATTGAAAAATAAAATGATAATGCATAAAAATAGAATTTACTTACTCAAATACTTGAATTAAAATATTATCAAGAGAAAAAAATTTTAAACCTCAAATACTTGAATAAGAATGTTATCAAGAGAAATATTTTTAAACCTTTTGAATAAGAAAATTATCAAATGTGTTATGGAGAACAAAATTGGGTAACATAAGAACAAAAAAACTTCGATATACTCATTAACAAAAAAAACTCTAAAACATATAAACATTATATTATTATCAATCAAAAGTAACGAGATATAAATTATAAACACAAAAACAATGACAACATAAGAATTTTCTATAAAAATAATAAACTAATATATTTTAGTATATTTTCATAAATATAAATAATTCATTAAAATAGTGAAATAAAAAAGATGTATGAAATTAACATTTTAAGAGTAAACAAATTTACTTGAATTTGATTGTTTAAAAATAGAGAATCGTGCTGATAGCATGTTATGAAAAATAAATAAAATAAAAATAAGAACAAGAACAAGAATAAAAATAATAATAAGAATGTAGAAGATGAAATTTTCTATTATTTTCTTGGTGTGTATACAAAATAATATGAACTCTTATTTATAAGATTCATATCCATCATAGATTACAATATATAAACTCACCATAAATTACAATATAAATGGTGCAATAAAATTAAATTTAAATATAAAAACTTATGAGTAGTGGAATAGATGAATAGATATCCACATTTATCTATATATTTATAACATATTTATGTTTTTTACAATTATTTATCTTAATATATATTTATATTTTTTTTCGTCTAAACATATGTATGCTTATAAATAATATTTATAATATTTTAATAACTATATATTATTTTTACAAATTCTAATAAAAAAATTTAGAAATTAATTTAAAAAATATTTTTATTAATAATGATTTTTTACATGGGTAATATAATTTAAATTCAAATCAGTTATAAGGGTTGATTTAATTATTAGAAGTCATTTTCAATAATTAAATAAACAACCCACTGCAACACACTTTAATTTCATTTATATTTTATGATAAATTTTTATAACAATTCTTTTACCAAAAAGAATGATTAATTAATACCCTTACCAATCTTCTTTCCAACAATCGTTTGAACAGTCAAATTTTTTATTGATTGCCATGTTTAGTGAATAATCAATACCCTATCAATTAAATAAATAACTAGATATCATTTTTATTTTTATCTCTCTTAATTTCAAAAAATACAACTCTCTTTTTCCCACGTCTTATTTTTTTTATACATCTCAATTTAATTTTTTTATTTAAATAACATTTTATTTTAATATTACAATAATAATATCATTAAAAATATATTAAAAATAGAGATAATAATAAAAAGATACGAGCGAATTAATATTAAAAATGAGAAAATCGAATATAAATTTTTTACTAGTATGAATATGTATTTTAAAAGTAAATTATATCTTATTATGCAATTGATAAGATAAGAAAAATAATTTTGAATTTTTTAATACAATAAAATATTTTAATTTAATGCATTCAATTAGATAACATTCCAATTTTTTTTTTCTTTCTATTGCAGGGATGTTAGTAATGATATTCAAATTCTATTATTCAAACTTAAATTGTCATTACAAATATCCTAGAAACTAGGAAATTTTAAAGTTTTATATAATTGAATTGAAAAGAAATTGAAGGGAACAACAATAATTGAGGCCATATAAATAAAAAACAGAGGAAACAAACATAAAAAATGTTGTCCAAGGTAAGCATTTGGAAAAGATTCATAACCATGTTAAAGTTTTTTATTCTTAAAATCTTTTGAACCAATTGATACTTTTGCTTTGTCATTTTCTTATCATTGTCAATGGCAAATAGTAAAACTATTGTTTTGTAAGTGACAATGACAGAAACCTCAATAAATAGTATAGATATATAATTTATATTTGAAAAATAAATTATTTATTTTTTATTCAGTTAAGAAAATAAAAAATGATATAATTAATAGATGGATGGTTAATGGATAGGATTAGAAGGGTAATGTAAGAAGAAAAAAAAAGGAAGCAAGTGAACAAGGGCAAGATTTCATGTTGGGAGAAAGGGTGGATTATGAGTGGCAAAAAGTAAATAGAAAGTCATCTCATACAATGAGGAAAAGTTAGACCAACTTTAATGTTGTTTGATTTTGATACCAAATTGAGTTGGAAAGGCCTAGTGACAGGTGACAACTGACCAGTGACAACCTACACACTTTCATTTTTCATGGAATTCATGCCCTCATTTTTAATTTTCTCTACCAAAATTAATTAATTAACTTCATTGTAAAAAATTAACAGAATAATAGACATGAAGTTGTATTTATCATAATTGTCAAAATTAATAAAATTAAAAAATCAAATTAAAGATTCAGTCAATTTTTATTTATTTATTTTTTTTAAAATTGATTAAAAATTTAATGTACCGACTAATTAATTAGTAAATCAAATTGATTTTTTCAATTTTAGAGAATCAATTTTTTTTTTATTTTTTTTTAAATTTTGATTAAAATGACTTCATTTTTATCAACTCAAAACGGTGCATTTTTTAGTTAAAAAAAATTAAGAAAATTTTAAAATCATCACCCTATTATATGTTATGTTATTGTATAAGTAGATATTTGAGTAAGATATTTGAGTAAATGAATATCCATAACTTATTATATATATAATTTTTGACTTAATGTAATTAAATTAACACCATAAAAAATATCTTATATAAATTTTTGATTTAACCATAATTACATTATATTTATTTTCATTATATATATGTCACACCCCGATTCCAGTGGTGCGACGGTCCTAGGGCAATGGTAAGCTTAAGGCTACTATAAATCTGTAGAACTCACATATCCTAAATCTCATACACATTTATATCAAATATAGATATCATTAATAATAATTTCTAGGATCCATATAAACATAACTCATTTCTTTATATATATCATTTCATAATTTCCTCTTGTTCCTTACTGATTAAAAGATGTATCCCACATCACTAAGGAACAAGAGTAACCTATAAAATAACAATTCATACATCAAAATATTATCATCCCCAATGACCAACTACGGAGCTCTAAAGTATACTCTCAATACATACTGTATCATACAATGAATATACATAATTATCAAAATGATTACGATGAAGGCTTCTTGGAAGAATAAGTCAAGAAACTTGATCTTCTCTACTAGCCTCCTCACGAGCTACACTATCACCTGAAATCCACAGAAGATGAGTAAGCTTTCAACTCAGTAAAATATGAACATGCAATGTGAAAATATATATATATATATATATA